>WOVY01005793.1:0-92954 GCA_013436015.1 Rhipicephalus annulatus
GACATTGCTTTCGTCAGTCCTGGTGGATAACGGCTATTTGGAAGCACTGCACCCAAACGTGACCAAGCATTGCGTATACGCAGGCTACAACAGGAGCGCACCAGTCGGTAGCTGTCGTTACGAAGTGCGTATGCCGGGGCGTCCGCGAATAGTTATGGCAGCGTGGTGGGGGGCAACCTGAACCTAATCGGGGAACCATGTCTGGGTGTTTTTGGTCTTTAACTTGTCTCTCTGCACACGTGCTTCCTACCGTCACATTCACGAAGAACCATTGCGACTCTTTGCTTACGCGATTAGCTTCGACTAATGGCTCACTTCTGGAGGTTATTTCCGAAGCCCCTCTCTACTTTATACGGGGAGGGCAGTCAGCCCTCCGAACGGTAGAAGTGCTCATCTGCAGTGGCTCTTTCCCACTAGCGTGGCAGCAGGCTAAAATTACCCCTGTTCACAAAAGTGGCTCCTCTCGGGACGAGCGCAACTACCGTCCTTTTCGCTTATCAGTACATGTTCAAAGATACTTGAGCACATTATTAACAAACACCTGATGTCCTATCTTGATACGCACAATCTATTATCTTCGAAGCAGCATGGCTTCCCTTCCGCCGAGCTTATCTACAACAAACACAGTTAATCGAATTTGTTCATGATCTTTCAAAAACAATCAATTTGCGTGTCAAACTGATGTGGTATATTTGGATTTCGCAAAGGCATTTGATAAAGTGTCGCACTCAAAGCTCCTGTTTAAAAATTGACAAAACGTTTCAAAATAATCACTTGACAAAATGGTTTTCATCCTATCTCAGCTGCCGTCAGCAGTTTGTTCAAATAAAAAATAAACAGTCTAGAGCATTTGCAGTGAATTCTGGAGTTCCCCAGGGGAGCGTGCTGGGTCCCCTTTATTTTTTTATATATAATTGACCTACCAAACCGCGTTACGGTCCCGATAAGGTTGTTTGCCGATGACTGTGTTGTTATATAGCAGAATCGAGACTGAACATGACCAAGTTAATCTAAACAACAATCTTCAAAGAATAAGGATTGGTGCGAAGAATGGCAAATGAGTTTGAACACAGAAAAAACAGTCTTTATGACTATAACTAGAAAGAAAGCACCTCTAGATTACAACTACCAGATTGGCAATGCTTTCCTCAAGCGTGTACAACAAAACTATAAATATCTTGGGTTATGGTCACGCCCGACCTCCGGTGGAACACTCATATTGATAATGTATGCTCCAGGGCTACCAAGGCATTGTATAGCCTTAGACGTAACCTTTATACCGCCCCATCTGATATAAAGTGTCTTGCTTACAAAACTCTTGTCAGACCTATTATCGAATATTCTAAAATTGTCTGGGACCCTTACACAAAGACAACTGCAATAAATAACAAAAATACAGCGACTGGTGCGAGATTTATTTTAATAAATATCGCCGACATCATTCTCCTACTGAACTCTGTAAAAAAGCTGGACTGGATAGTCCTGACTTAGGACGAGGATTGAGCGTCTGAAATTCCTCTTCCAGTTAATTCATAATCATTTTAAACTAAACTATTCAGATTACCTTCCAGGTCAACACACTAGAACACTCCAGACATCGCCATAATATGTACATACCACCCCTAGTCCCACGTAACGATTGCTTTAAGTTCAGTTACTTTCCACGTGCTATTGAATATTGGAATATGCTGCCAGAGTCTATAATTGGTTGTTCCTCGCTTACATCATTTGAACAGAATCTAAAAACGTTTATTTTCTGAATAACAGTGACATATGTTTTTTTGCGTGTGTGTGTACTTTTGTTGGTTTGCATGATTCTGCAGTAGTTGTTCTTCAAATCTTCACGCGGGTGCAAAAGTGCCGCCTCAAAATGCGTCATGTGCTGTTCTGCGTGTATGTATTGCATCGCAGTGTGTTCCATTTCTCGTTAAGGTATAACTTCGAGTTTGCTGGTCACAATAATACCGAGAAATTATCTCGAGACCTGTACGGTACTTCTTTTTCGCAAATAATTGTTTGTACTTCCACCCTGTAACGGCCCACTTCTGGGGCTAACAGTATAAATAAATGAAATGAAATGAATGATTCGCCCGTTCTTAAGTTCACGCCACGAGTACAAAGAATATATAATATTCGAGCTGAGTGAATGCATGTCGAAGAACTTACTCTTTTATTTTAATCAGCTTCTATACGAAACACTTCACGGTCAGAGAAACTTCAAGTTTCTGGCGAATGGCCTGTACTGAGAGCATTGGCTAAAGGCTGTTTACCTTTCTGTGCTGCACCCGCTACGGTAGCTTAAAGCTAATGTCCAGGTGCTGTTGATCTCGAGAACGCGCCTTGAACTTCGAATGGACAGCCACTGAACTTCGGCTCAAGTGACTGGCTGAGCCCGTGAACTCCGATTTAGGTGCGCAGAAAGAACCTCAGCTGGTCACAATTATCTGGAGCTCGGAGTGCCCCACTACCGTGTGCTTTGTGTAAAAGCTTCTTTTTCGCTCATAAAACACGGAATTCACTGTTGTCAATGTTATGAGAGTGTGACTCATTTATTTCCATATTACCGTCAACAACACCTTTTTGGAATGCGTAGTGCTCCCTTGAATCAATTTTGTACCGCCCTCCCCTCCCCCACCACCAACCACGTCCACCGGACCTATTTCAGACCATTCGGTTCTCATTCATACAGTTCAAGATTAATGGCAAGTTAAGAAGTTTGTACCTTCTGTGAGGATGCATCGTCAGTGGTGGTCCCTTGCTGGTGAGCATAATTATCGTCTGCCATTATCGCACTTATGCTCGTGTCTTGGATGGCCAGCCTTTTCTGCAGACGCCAACTTCGCAGCCACTCGACGTCCACCGGGGTATGACTCTTCTCGGAATCTGCAATGTTATTCAGCAAAGCGTTTTTTGAAGATATCATTTGTGTTATCGTGCAAGTGGCATCTCCTTACTACGTGACATTGCCCGATAACTCGACACGTACAACGGTGTCATCAATCAGGACAATAGTATTTCTACGCACCTGGGGCGGAAAATAACAGACACTTAAGAAAACCCCGCAAACTTTCATATCAAATTGTATGTAATATGCTTATTTAGGAAAACCTTGTGTCTTCATTTATGTGTACACAGAAATTAAACTGTTTTTGAACTTCGGAATTTTGTCATTCTAATTTCTTCTTTAAGTTAATGCATTTAGGGAATGAAGACTACAGAAGCGGAAGGTGGTAAGCATACCAGTAGCATACAGTCTTCAAGTTGTACTCAAAAGGACATTTTCAAGGATAACGCAAATGCACCCAATTATTATTTATGTATTGTCTGCTTCCTACTTTGACAATAAAATAGCTTTTTTTGGTGTGAGTCGCAGTCTATACCACTGTGCCGTTGAGTACCAGGACGCGGGGTTCTTTCTTTCCACCCATGGCTGTATTCTGAGACACGCCTATTTCAGAAGCACCTAATTCAAGTTCCTCGTAGGCCGGTTAGTACGCGCTACTCTGTGCAAATAAGATGTCTTGCCTTCTGTCTGCTTATTCTCCTCTTATGTCTTCCTCACAACAGATATCAACAGATGTTCATCTGCACCTCACTATATCAGGAACCGAAAAGCAACGTACTGGGCGAACAAGAAACTTGAAAAATGGCGCTTCGGTGCCACCCAGCAGCCACCTCCTGTGCTGATTGTATGGCTTGATGCCGTAATTCCAGGGCTGAAGTCACAAAGCGCATTTTTCCTCGCCTCGAGTGGAGGGGTTCTTAAATCAGACAGGAATTGGGCAAGAGGAAAATCTTCGCTGCAGTCACATATATGAGTGAGGAATGGGCCAGAGCAACACTTTTGAACAGTGCAGTGCAGAATCTTGAGGTTAACAGTGTGAAAACACCATGGCCATGGGGCGGAAAATGGATAGGACGTCCTGACCCTTATGTATTGTGTCCGTGCGTTATTTTTGCGCTGTTAGCCTTACGTGTGCACAGCCAACTAGTCCAGTTAACTAGGTGTTTGGTTCTAAAAGATTGCAACAAATATCTTTGTACATCACAGGTAACGGAAAAGGGCGTGTTTGGAAACAACGCCACATTATCTATTCTTCTTAGCTGAGTTTGGGGCCTGGCTGCGTGGTTCTGGAATCAAGGTCGAAGCGTTAACAGGGGGCGTGATCGCTTGCGCCCTAGCTTGATGGGGATCAGCAGATGACTGCCCTCTTTGTAGTGATCTTGATTGATATGTGGAGTTTAACGTCCCAAAACCACCATATGATTTTTTGGTAGTGTTCTTAACGCTCAGTTTGTGTCCGTGAGGTAGACGGGATGAAGGTAGCTTTACTGATTGTAACCATCGTGTGTCCTTACACCCAGTATTTTATTGAGTTGCGAAGTTTGTAGAATGAACTATCGACGATCTCCCCGAAGGAAACCCTGATAAGAGCGAAGCAGACAGTGGTGCGCACGGCGTTGTCCCGGTTGAGACGGGCGTCGACGTGGGGGCTGAAATAGTGGTTTGAAGCGAAACTCGGTGTAGCATTACTCGAGCAAACGTTTGTTGAAACGCAAAGACGCGGGAGGTGGGCGTATCGACGACGCTTGCGTTGGCTTTCTTGTTTCGCTTCTTGTCGTGTTGCCCGCGTGCCATCTGTATTCTCGAACGCGATCGGTGTTTTTGACTCGCACCTCGTCGATGTTGCTGGTCTTCCCTGCCGACGCTTTGCGTTCGGATTCCCTGGCTCGTGCCATTGCCGTTGTTCGCATCGCTATTTGCGAACGCGATCAGCCTTCGCTAGCCCTCGCAACGCCAGCAACAGCCGGAGAAGGTACGCGGACACTAGCGGGAAACATGCTGCGACAGTGGCCCGCCATCGGCGCGATCGCGCGGCGGACAGCGGTGCGCGGTCTGAACATTATCGGGGCCACGAGATTCTTTCAAATCCCGCGCAGCTTGCGCACCCACCGGTTCGTGGCTTCTCGCCGACAAAGGGAGAGAGGAGGCGCGGGTGAGAGGGTGCCCAGGTGAGGCGTAGGCTTGAGGGTTGAGAGCGGCGGAAAGGGTGAAGCGACAGAGAGCAGACACGCGGCGTGCACGCGGCGGAGAGGGAGAGAGACGTCACTGCGCACTTATAGGAGAACGTGAGCAACTTGGCACCACTCCAATGCCTGTGGCGAGGGAGCGGTGCGGACGAAGGGACAGCGTTACACAGGCTAGGCAAAGAGCTGCTTCGGCTTCAAGAATACTTGGGTGATCGCCTAACTTCGTATAACAGTACTCTTCATGGTAATCAAGTGGCTAAGGCACTCGGTGCTGACCCGTAGGTCACGGGATCGAATCTTGGTTGTGGCGGTCGCATTTTTGATGAAGGCGAAAATGCTGTAGGCCTGTGTGTTCAGATTTGGCCGCCCGTTAAAGAACCCCAGGTGGTCGAAATTTCCGAAGTCTTCAATATGGTGTCAGTTATAGTCATATGGTGCTTTAGGGACGTTAAAATTATGATTACGGTTACTTGGTGTAATATTCAATTCGTTTCAGCCATTACCTCTTCCTTTCAGCTGCTGTGTCTTTTTGTGAGGTTTGATCTACAAACGAAAGTATGGACGTTCACTCACGACATTAGGTATAGAAGCGCGAAGCTCATTGTCATGATTTAAAAGGTGATGCCAGAGGTGGAATTACAGGGGTTCAAACTGCATTCTAGTACCCTTCGTATAACCCACGGTACTAATAATAAAGTTTACCAATTGTTAAAGCAGTGGTATATATAGGTATACCTAGCTTTACAACCAGCTTTAACAAACACTTTAGCTGACACGTCTATAAATCTTACTGTACGTGCTTAAGCCCCTCTGTTCTTCGTTCTTGTACGAGACGGCTTTCAGCTCTCCTATAGTAGTGAAGCGACTACTCTCAATCGTTACCTCTTTTTTCTAAACACAGCATCATTGGGCGTGCGAGGGAGGAAAACGCTCCTAACCTCCTTGGTTTTAGCGGGACGGCCCAGTGCTCTCCCATAGATGACTACGAAGCACTTGAAATCGCTAAACATTTTTTTACACAATAGAGTTCTAAGTACTCCAAATCGTGAATAGCTTTTTTGGACAGTTTTCTTATGCGGGGCGTGCGGGGTCGTGCGTCCCCGATGTATGTAGTAGTAGTAGTAGAAGAAGTAGTAGGTACCCACCTATCGTTTAGTCTTTGAAATGTCCGCTGGATGGCGGTACTTCTCTATTATTAATATACTGTGACGGTGGAACGCGTTTATTTACAAGATGGGTAATGCAGAGGTATAGCTCAGCGAAGGATCAACAGCGTCGCTCGCGAGCCAGTCCAGTCTCTCCTCCTCTTCGTCGAATCTTCGCTAGCGCGTTTTACTTTCCGGTTCGCAGACGATGCCCTCTGGGCAAGTCACTCAGATGGTTGATGGTGGCACGGTTTAAGGCGCGCAACGTGTGTCAGTTGTGTTTTGCTTGAGCGGCGACCATTTCTTGTGACGCTCGAGATTACGTACGTGACATCGCTGAGGCGGTCAAGAATGACGAATGGACCGGAATAGTGGGCCAAGAACCTCTGGCACAAACCACGTTTGCGGACTGGTGTCCATAACCACACAAGATCGCCCTTACTATAAGATACGGAGCGATGGCAGGCATCGTAACGTTTCTTAGAACGCTGCTGGGATGCCAAGGTTCGGAGGCGTGCGATGCGACGGGCTTCTTCTGCGCGGCAGAGCGTCTCGGCTATCGAGGTTTCCACGTCTAGTGTAAAAGGTAGTATAGTGTCGAGACAAAATCGTAGGCAGCCAGCGTCCAGCAGGTAAAATGAAGAGTAACCTGTAGTCTCATGCTTCGCGGTATTGTACGCGTACGTGATGTAAGGTAGCACTTCGTCCCAGTTTTTGTGCTTAGAATCGACATAAATAGACAGCATGTTCGTGAGAGTCCGGTTTGTGCGCTCTACGAGACCATTGCTCTGCGGGTGATATGGTGTGGCATGGCGGAAATGGCAGGCAGACAGACGCAGGGTCTCTTCAATGACGTCAACAACGAACTGACGTCCGTGGTCGCTAATGACAACGCTTGGAGGACCATGACGGAGAATTACACAGCGAAGCATAAACTGCGACACGTGCATGGCCGTTGCAGCCGGTATTGCAGCAGTTTCTGCATAGCCCGTTAGGTGGTCAACACAGACGACGACCCATCGATTGTTACTGCTCGATCGTGGAAATGGACTGAGCAGCTCGACACCAACAGTCTCGAAGGGAGAGTTAGGAGGTGGAACAGGATGGAGAAGTCCTGGTGGCGTAGCCATGGGACGTTTGTGTCGTTGGCATTGTTCGCATCCAGCAACGTATTTTTCCGTGTCGTGTCGCATCTTGGGCCAATAGAACCTTTGCTGGATTCGTTGAAGCGTTCTGGAGAAGCCCATGTGGCAGCAGGTTGCGTCGTCGTGTAAGGACCGAAAGACGTGAGCCCGTAAAGTGCGTGGAACAACTAGAAGCAGACGGGCGCCTTGTCCGGAATAATTCTTGTAAAGGACGCCGTCATGAACCACAAAAGAGCTTGGGTTTGCGTGTTCATTTGCGGAGGCGAACAGAGATTTTAAGGAGCGGTCCTCTTGTTGGGCTGCCCGGAAAGTCGCGAGATCAGGGAACTCAGAGGCAATAGCGCCGATATACTGGTCGAAGTTGTCAGCGTCGCACTGAGTCGTCGGTAGAGGAAGGCGCGATAGGCTGTCGGCGTCTGCGTGACGGTTACCGCTCTTGTAGCGTACTGTGAAGTCGAACTCCTGTAAACGCAAAGCCCATCGCGCCAGTCGTCCAGATGGGTCTCGGAGGCCTACCAACCAGCATAGAGAATGATGGTCGGTAATTACCGAGAAGCGACGGCCGTAGATGTATGGGCGAAACTTGTGCACGGTGAAAACGACTGCGAGGCACTCCTGTTCTGTGACTGTGTAATTTCGTTCTTCCTTGCTCAACGAACGACTCGCGTAAGCGACCACGTGTTCAGCATTGTCATGGCGCTGAACGAGCACTGCACCAAGGCCGATTCCACTGGCATCTGTGAGAATTTCCGTTTCAGCAGAAGGATCGAAATGGTGTAGTACCGGTCCTGAAGTCAGTATAAACCGAAGCTGCTTGAAGGCTGCTTCGCAATCCGGTGTCCAGTGGAAAGGGACATCCTTTTGCAGCAAGTCAGTCAGTGGTTGTGCTTTATCAGCGAAATTCGGAACAAATCGACGAAAGTAAGAACACAGGCCCAGGAAGCTACGCAACTCCCTGGGGGACTGCGGCTGCTTGAAGTTGCTGACAGCGGCGACTTTCTGCGGGTCCGGTCTCACGCCATTTTTATCCACCAGGTGTCCCAGAACCAAGGTTTCACGTTCTCCAAAGCGACATTTTTTTGGTTCAGTGTAAGCACAGCTTCCTCGAGACAGGTTAGAACGAGGCCAAGGCGATGATTATGTTCTTCAAATGTTCGGCCAAAAATCACCACATCGTCCAGGTAACACAGGCAAATTTCCCATTTGAGGCCCCGTAAAACGGTGTCCATATATCTTTCAAATGTGGCGGGGGCATTACACAAGCCGAATGGCATAACATTAAACTCAAACAGACCGTCGGGTGTAATAAAGGCCGTTCTTTTCTTTGTCGGCGTTTCAATACAAACAAAAAAGAAGCGAGATGGTCGTACTTGGAGTGTTTAATAGACGGACGGATGGAGGGACGAACGGACAGAGGGACGAACGGACGGATAGATGGATGGATGGATGGATGAATGGATGGATGGATGGATGGACGGACAAACGGATGGATGGATGGACGGACAAACGGATGGATGGACGGATGGATGGATGGACGGACGGACGGACGGACGGACGGAAGGATGGACAGACGGACGGACGGACATACACACGGGGACGCATGACATACGTAAGGATGGAGGTACAGGTGAACGGAAGAACGAACGGACGGACTGATGGACAATGCCCTCCACATATTCACTTCGTGGATATGCCGGGATTTTTTCTATGCGAACCTGTTGACTACAAAGCTGTGCTGTGAACATCTTAATGCTTTCCCATAGTAGATTACAACGAACTCTAAGTCGTCGAACTTTTTTTTGTAAGCTCACAATAATATTTCTAGCTTATAAATGTCCTCATAAAAAAACGGTATACCTAGTGTATAGCCTATAAAAAGTTCACTTTTCTCCTCTGTGGTGTGTAAAATGTACTTCTTTGGTGCGCATGCCCTACTGAAAACAAAAGCTACAATATACATTCAAAAAACAAATACTAGTTTAAGCACTCATTTTTCTGTTACGTATCAACGTCTGTTAGTTCTCAGTAACATGCATTTGCGGTTATTCGTGTTCATACCTGTGCAGTGTGGTCGCAACGAAGTTTCAGGCGAGGTTGGCGCCACTAGCGAAGACTGAGAGAACGCTATCGCCGTTGTCTGGGGTCTTTGCGACGTGTCCTCCTTTTCTTGGAAGGAGGGACTGGACTTGAGTATCCCTCTGCCGAGTGCCAGACTCGTCTGGGACGCCCGCGGTCGTTCCTTTGTCCGTGAAACTCGGTACCTGGATACCGATGGCACTGCGCCTTCTCCCCGTGGAGCTTGCTGCGGGAGGTCCTTGTCTTGCGGCTGGTTGGAGTCATGCAACAACTTTTCACGTGGCGTCGAAGTAACAGGCGTGCTTGAACTGTCGCATGACGAATGGCTCGGCGTCTCCTCATTCGGGGTGCCCGGCATCGTGGTTTTGCGCCCTTCGTTACAGAACAGCGCCTGTTAGTCCAGCGAATCAATTCGAATTCAAGGACGTAGAACTTCCTTCAAGCTCTGCAAACACACGTTTTGACTGCGAACCACGGGCACCGTAAGAACCTGCCACTTCTTTTTCTTCTTTGTCTCTCTCCGCTTGTTCACGTTCTTCACCCGCATCGATGGCTCAAACACACTCCGAGATATAGACCAAGAGACTATTTTTTACACCGCCTTCAGTGATTTCCTTCTGGTGAGTTCTGTTACATTACTGCAGCATTGGCGTGACTGATTTGACTACAAACCAATTATATTCTATTGACCTCTGGGTTGACCATCTGTAAATTTCAAGAGATATTGCGGATAAACGAAAACTATTTGAGATCAATCATCAATAAGTCCAAACTTCGGGAACGTCTCCAGAGACGGAATTCCGAGCTCGTATGCAGAGTCTTAAATGGCGGGCTAAATACCATATTACTTGCAGTCTTATTTATGGCTACGTAATATGGTAGCTTTATTTCGTTACTTTTGAATCCCCTAAAATTTTAAAAATAACCTTCAAGTACTCATTCATGGCCCATCCTCCAGAGTGAGTACGTGCCATAGGTTTGGACGAAAAAATTGGATGATCGGTGGGCAAAGCAGTGGGATCATTCGGTGTTACCACAAATAACTTGCGAAATTCACCACTCACGCAGGTTAATGAGTGCCGAGCGTGGTATAGTTACATACAATATTTACAGGTATGACGTGTTGCGAATCTCGAACAATAACTAGTATGGCGTGTAGCGAATCTCGTTTCCCCTTCATTATTACTGCTTTGTGGTATCGAACCTAGCCTAAAGTTATCAAAGACGATGT
The DNA here is from genome assembly GCA_013436015.1 of Rhipicephalus annulatus. Classification (NCBI taxonomy): domain Eukaryota; kingdom Metazoa; phylum Arthropoda; class Arachnida; order Ixodida; family Ixodidae; genus Rhipicephalus; species Rhipicephalus annulatus. The sequence continues at coordinate 10,629 of WOVY01005793.1, forward strand.
CTGGGCTCGTTCCCTTGGTTATCGTTGGTCGTTTCGTGTCATACAAAATTCATCGTAGAGCATATCAAGACGTCATCTACTGCGCAAGCCAGTAGTTTTCTGAGATTATCAAATTTTTCATCGTCAGTAGCGTCATTGTCACTCATATAGCGGGTACCTTGGCCGAAAGAGAATGTGTGGTTTGAGACGCGCTTGTTCTTCATCGTCATCCACATCATCGTCAGTGGCAGCGTCATCGTTAGCGGCACACAACACCGATGGATAAGTCTCGACCTTAAGAAACTTTCTGCCTAAAGCAAACAAACAAACAATTATTCGTCCAAGGCACCCGCCCTCGTGCAGCCACATTTAGTGCAGCATGACGGTGACGTTTAGGCCTCCTCGGCACCTAGTCACCTGCCGCCATCACCCTTCAGGGACGGCGCCTAGGCCTCATCGACGGCTCATAGCCACTTCACCGACATGTTATACCTATTCACAAGGAACATCGTCCACACGGCCATAGATCCTGCTGTAGTAAGCACCGGTATACCACCACGCACTCTGCGAATATGGTCATGTGCTAGTTGGGCCTCTCTGCAACCCTTATTAGCACTCCAAGTCTTTTACTTGGGACTATCATCAGCTTTCATCAGATTTGAGTGTCCACGTTATTCGGTGGGGGTCAAACAGAGTTTTGCCCCTATGCTTCCGGTACTTGATCTGTTACGTCTCTATGGGTCTGACGTGCGATATTCAGACATTTCAGCAGATGACCACCATGTTCGATGGGCCCGAAATGGGTTTGTTGGAGGTGGTGAAAGGAAGATTTAAAGCTCATTTTGTGACTTTTTGTATAGTTCCGGCAATATTGTTTTCATACGACTTGCTGGTGCGGAGCTAAAGCTTGGCGCGTACGACACGACTGGTCATGAAGGCACAGACGAGCATAAGGGCATCTGTGACCTGCAACTCGTCCCGTTTGTTTGCAACGCTTCCAATTATGCGGCCCATCTGCTCGGCGCCCTGTTTGAGATTGTGTTTGTAGGACTGAGTTTGTGGTGTGAGAAGAATTCTGGATTGATAAGGAGTTCTTTTAAACCTCAAACAATTCTTTGCCTATGAAGATTTTTATGTTAAGAAAAGCGTATCTGAGTAAATGCTACCAGATCCCAGAGCTGTTCGACAATGAGCTCAAGTATCTGGAAGTGTTTAGATCCTATATTAGCTCTATGATCTCTTACTCTGTTAGCAATCACGTGATTGTGGAAGTAGTAAGGAAGGGAGGTCACGGTTGTCACCATTGCAGGGCAAAGAGGAATGGACGTATGGATGGACCGATGGACGGGCGGACACGAGTATAAGCTGTAAAAGGCTTTTACCTTATAATGTGGATGGTCGACGGGACTTGCCCCAAGCTGCCAATCCTAATACACCCGAGAAGCAAATCACTCTTTGAATAAAATTGGAACTGTCGTAGTTCACATGTCACCAGCTTAAAGTAATGCGTCAATCTTTCGAGGGCGGGTGTACTAAACAATCCATGTAAAAAACGAAAAAGCTGGTTGTCGCCTGTCTGAGAATTTAGGTCAGTGCGCAAGAAATCAGGCAAGTTTTTTTTTTTCGGTGACAGTCGAGGAAACAGCGACCCCTTTAGTGACGAGGTGCTGAGCTGTGCATCACCAAGATCCAGATTGCATTATTACTATTACTAAAACTTTTATTATTATTACTATTTCTGCGCTACGACATAACCTTGTCCTTATCTTTGCCCAAAAATGCCTTAAATTCGTAGCCCAACTTTCTGAGCCATTGGATCGATTAACGTTGGTTCACCTCTTATTTTTGTACTATCTGCCTACTTTTTCGCTACCAGAATCCCTGTTATCTAATATTTCCATAACACCCTTTTTTGTCTTACAGTGTTGTCTATGCAACCTAAGGGGTCCTGTAGACTATAGCGTCATAGCACGCATCCGGGTGGATCGATCCTCCGCCATTTACTTACCTTCCCACCGCATGGGAAATTCACTGCTTCACTGAATCTCGGTTCACATGCGTAATAATGCTACCTGACTTTGCTTCTAACGGCGAAACGCATCTCTCCTTGAATTGTCGTAAAATGCATGTTAGCTTTTTTTCGTATTTACCCTTTCAGTGGTTACACAGAGCCGGCTTTCTATCGCTCAGTGCTACTCAATACACCAATTCCACATCTCTGACATTTCGCTTAACGCTTTTAGTCACCATATCGCTTACCGTATCAGCTGTATGCTTGCTGACGATTCTTCTAGTTGCTTTTCTCAGCTATGAGTTAACCCTCGCATTGTACAAATAACGGAACGCCATTTTTTATGGGCGAAGCTGCTTAGGGTGTGGGTCTGTTCATCCTCCGATGGTTCTATTCTGTTCTGTTTTAACTGTTTTGATGGTGTATGTAGCCACCGGTGGCACATACCCGAAAGAGCGGTCCTTAGATTATCCGCTGGATGGCGGCACTTGTACATGATGAATACTTGATGAAAAGATGTGAGATGGCTGTACTTCGAGTGTTCACTGGATGAATGAACGGAGAGATGGACATACATATAGACGGACGGACTGATGGACGCTTATACCTACAGAGGGGCGAACGCACGCACGGACGGACGGATGGACAGATGGAAGAACAGACGTATGAACGAACGCATTGAGGGACGCACGGACGGACGAATGCACCGACGGTCACACTGGATTGACACACGGAAGGTTGAACGGACGGAAGCAAGAACGAATGGGCGGACGAAAGCGCGGACGGACTGACGAACGCTTCACCCCACCAATCATCATTCACTCCGCGGGTACGCTGTGATTTTTTTTTCATCTGTCCATCATGTTCCTAATTCTCCCCGATTTTTCTCATAACAACTTTTGAAGTATCAATTGACTTCAGCGCCACTATACACGTCTGCATGGGCTATACAGTGAAGTGTTGTCTGTACCTTTTTGTTGTTACACTACGCTATTTTAGGAGTATGTTCAAATTTAGAGTAGTAAAAGAATTGCGCTGCCTAAAACAAGGTAAGCTTTACAGTGCCATTGGACATTTTTCAAAAAAAATGATTGACAAAAAAATGATTGACAGCCATGCTACACAAGCGAGTGATACTGCTCGCGCAAAATGATCGCGCGTGATACGGCTTAGTAACAAACATTTGCGGTGCGTTTCGTTCGTTCAATACTGCCCAACATCTTTCACCCATACAAAAATGAAGCTAAGATGAGTACCTTTCTTTTATTTTTCTTTCATCGTAATATACAAAAGAGTGGTGCCCTATGCCCCCAAGAGAGGCCCGTGTAAACGTAATCCTCGCATTCGGTTATGCCAGGACCGTCAATAGAAGTGACGTGCGGTTGTTCATCACAGCTTAGATATCCGTTCGAGGCGAACCACCATATCCGTGTGTAGTTCACTCACAGATCGGCAACCTAAAGACAGAAAAAAGACGTTGTAGACCTTTGCAGATCTGCACTCCATTTTGTAACATACAAAAACACCTGGTAGTATTTAGTTACTTAATTATTTATAATTTATTTATTTCAATATTGCAGGCTCAAACTACCCTTTAGGACAAGGTCGAAGAAACAAAAACAAAATATACAATATCGAGCTCGAATGAATGGTTTAAGCTTTAGTAAAACCTGAAAAGTGGACCTTACAACTGGCCCCATTATTAGTTAAGTCGCACCAGTGAAAGCTTGCAGGCTGAAACAATGAATATTTGCGTGTAGTAACGAGGCTTGAAGGCTGGGGAATTATTTTACTTTGGTTAGTTTTTTATTAGATGTAGCAAAGGTTCAAGTAATTTTCAGTGCTGTTGAGTCATCAATTGGTCATTAAAGAGTCGTCAAAAAGCTTAACATGAATACTTCTACGCGGAACATTTTTTTACAACTGTGTTATCGAACACGGACGAAGACGAGTAAAAGACAGGATGCGCTCAAGCTCCCAACTGAACGTTTAATAATTGTAACATGGCATATATAGAGTGAACATGACAGGTACCTATAGCTAATTGGACCTTTATACGCCTACGTTACAAAAGTTTCATCTAAAAAATTTAGCTCGCAGTCAACAAGAGATATCAAGGTTTCACTTATATGCACCCACTCGTATTAGTAGTGCATGCATCGCGTCCTGTATTTCACTTGTCTTCACTCATGTTCAACAGCGTAGTTATAAGCCTTTAAAATAATCTAAACCATCTAACTTGGCTTAGTGCCTTACTTGAACGTGGCACAGATTAGTTTGACTGATGCCAGAGGTGAAGCAATGGACACTTTTGCCGAGATAACACCGTGGTAAGCTTGAACGGCATGTCAATATGTGTGGGTGACGCCTCGAAGGTACGCGGTGCCAGCGTCAGTCAAACTGTTTCAGCAAACGTTCTGGAGCTGTTGTGTTAAAGGGACCCTGCAACATTTTTTGAGCATGGTCAGGGAACGGTGCCGATCGGTAGAAGAGGCTTTTGACAACACGTGAGCGAAATGTTATAGTGCAGCACGTGACCTGTAGTTTACAATAAATTATCAACATTCTAGAAAACTGATTTATCATTTCTCGTTAGGTCACGGAATATGCCCAAAAAACCACACGTAGCAAGCCCATCTAGCAGCCGCTGACCGATTGGAACATGGCACGCTCACTCGTTACAGAGATCGCCGTGGGAGGTCGCTACATGTCCACGCGTGCGCGCGCGATCACACTGAGAAAGGTGCGCATTCGAGAAAGAGTGCTCAAAATCACGAGGCGTGCATAACGTTTTTATGTAGCCCCGCCATCCCTCCCTGCATAGCTCCCTGCGCTTTCGTCGGGACGAGAGAAGACATAATGCAATTGCAGCATGCGAGAAACCTTTGGAACTCCAGTCGCACTGGACGGATTATTAAAATTTTTGCGGCGTTCAATTCGTGAGGTAATAAGCTTTTCCAGGGAATTCATTCTATGGCTACTTGAAAAACTGTTCCAGGGCCCCTTTTAGCTTACTGACAACAGTACAAAATATCAATGAATTTACGCTTTGTTGCGTATTGTTGCGTACCGGACATATAGTAATACATATCGCCTATACAACAAAAGAGGTAGCAGAATGCAGGCACAATTTATCTTACCCATCAGCGCCATGGCCCGATCAGTCTCTGTTCTTAGAATTTCGAAAACCTTGAGCACACCTTGTTCGCCCTGTTGTTGAGGTAGCCATAAAATTGTATGTTCAACATAAAAGACAATCGGTGAACATTTGAGAGCTCGTTACTATTTATTCCTTACGCTAGCGTTGTTAACTATGATATTTTATTGTATGACACTATTTGATTGCAAGAACTCTTTGTCTTTCATATTCTGACTATCAGCACTGCACAACGTGTCCTTCTCTAATATTAGCTTACGTTTGCTACTAAAAAGGGCTGGTTGCAACGCCAGGGAGGACAACGTGACATCCGGATACTAATATTTTGCAATAGAAGCTAACAATCGCGTTACATGAACAACTGCTTAATGCAGAGCCCTGTATCTCATAAACGCGTTTGTACGAAAAGTTAAAATAACCTGTGCTTACAGCTGCTTTTTTGCTCTTCGACAAGCGCTACACAAGAGAGATAGCCTGACTTCAAGGACAGGTGAGAAAACAGGACAAAGCGCACAGCGTATATTCATTGGATGAAGGAAGTGCTAAAAACAAACAAGGTAAATTTTGAATTGATTTAAGACGAGAGAAATGGCGATTTCACATGAACTCAAAGAGTGCTGCTTACTGATGGTTCAGTGCCGATCTGTGGCATTCTTTCTTTGACCCTAGAGATATAAACTTTTTTTTCGCTTCCTAATTTTCAGATTCTCCATTACTCGTGTACCTATTGACGATGACGCTTCGCTCGCAATCATTTTATGCCACATATCTCGCGTCCCAATTAAATTATGGTGAACAAAAGCACCGACAATTGGTTTCTACACAAGGAGGAGAGGAGGTGCACTCACGCTGTATGCCAGGCCGTAGAGTACCGGTCTTCCAACGAATACTGCTCGAGCCCCTAAAGCAATCGCCTTGACGACGTCGGTACCGAGGCGGACACCTCCGTCAAGGTACACTTCGCAGCGCGATCCCACGGCGTGGACGATTTCGGGCAGCACGTCGATCTGAAATGCAGCAGTTTCTGTTTGTAAGCGCTTTCTTTCTCTACTAGGCAGTGGATACAACGGGTACGTGTTTAAATATTTCAGGAATTTTCTAATAGTTCACGTAATCAAGGCCGCTTTTCAATTTCAGGTGACCACTACCCTCTATGAATAGGCGTGTTGGAGTTTACTCAGAAGGCCTAGATATGAGATATGAGATACTTATGAGTGAAAGGCACCCACGCAAGATACTTCGTATCAAGTGGCATCAAGGCTTGCCGAGGTTGCATTATGGGTGCAACCATGGCTGGTGTAAGCTAAGACGTTCCTGAGAACAATGGTTGATGATCACTGAGATACGGGCTTAAACGTCTGCTTACAAATGGATTTTCAATTCCTTATTTGTAATTTACGGCCCCTTATCCCAGTGTTCAGCCCACTCTGAAAACCAGCTCTAATGACGATGGCGGGTGATGATAGGCTAATGACGAAGGCAACTCTGGCAAAGAAGTTGTTGCCAGTTATGTTATCCCGCTTACAAAATATCATCACAACATTGCGGATCGTATCTGAGCCTCGTGAAATATGCTACCTGGTAATGTAGAATTCTTGATCGCATTTGTGGCATTGTCCATCTCTATCATGAAGGCAGCTAGCATCTCAGAATCAGGTACGTATGAGTATTCTAATGTCTCCATGGTTGCGCGTTCAGTGAAGCACCTTTTTGCTGGCTGATTAGCTTCCGTGCTCAGAATGACCTGGATGCTCCGTAGACGAACCTTCAGTCTACTAAATCGCAACAAGAATGTTCCATTCGCATTCGCAGGCATCCATGGCCTAGCGTCATCGACTAGCGTAGTGTCATCAGGACAGAAACAAACCAGGGAAGTAAAAGGATGCTTCGAGTCAAGGTAGCTTACGGTTGCCGGAACGCAGTCGAGCTGGCGCCCACCATGATTGGAAACCATGATCGCCGATGCACCGTGCTCAACAGCTTGAATAGCCGCTTCGACTGCGCAAAAATAAAACTTTCTGAGCTATGGTGCATAGCCCAGTTAAACAACATGCCTACTTCTCAAGTATCATTTTTCGCACAGTAAGAGAGATTTAAACGAAACCAGAAAAAAAGATAAAATAACATGCCACAATCACGAAATCATGGCATCAAGATGAACGATCACTGGTCGTACGCATAAACAGTTTTTTTTTCTTTTAGTCGATGGACGCGTGTAAAGCAAGCGGCCACACTCCGGCCACACGGAAGGGCCACACTCCGGCACATGCTCTGGGAGTGTGCCGGAAAAGTTAATGTCGCTGCCGCCGCTCCCTTCGCGACGCGTGTTAGATAGGGACGAACTCCGAGGCCAATAGCTGCGGCTATCACCGCGCGAGGGCAGGAGCCGGCTGCCGCCACGGCTTTGGTCACTGTTGCCGATCCGCTACGTCAGCTTCGCTGCCACTGGAAGGCGGCACTCACCAGCGACGAGCTGGCTGACCAGCTTTGGGCTGTCCGGCAAGCCAAAGAGTCTGCTTGGGTTCAAGAACTTCGAGAGGTTACGTGAGACACCATCGTCATAATCGACAGAGCGTGGAAAGGGACAAGGGCAATTCCATTTTTCCCCTCCTCGCCCGAATGAAACTGCCAGACTTCAAATTGATCGATTTGTGGGGTTTAACGTCCCAAAACCACCATATGATTATGAGAGACGCCGTAGTGGAGGGCTCCGGAAATTTCGACCACCTGGGGTTCTTTAACGTGCACCCAATTCTGAGAACACGGGCCTACAACATTTCCGCCTCCATCGGAAATGCAGCCGCCGCAGCCGGGATCCAAACCCGCGACCTGCGGGTCAGCAGCCGAGTACCTTAGCCACTAGACCACCGCGGCGGGGCGCCAGGCTTCAAATTAAATTCATTCATTTATTCATTCATTCGAATGTAATTGATCCTTTTAACTCAACTTATTCCACTAAAATTTAAGTTGCGCAACTACTACTAACACCCTTGGCACATAGGTGACGTATATAGCATTTTTTTGCCTCGCCCTGTACTCGATTCCAACAAATTGGCCGAGCCACTAAACTAATCTTTCCTAACGAAGGCATCGGTTTCCTTTCACAACGGAGCTGTATACGACACACCTGTTGCTTTTGATGCCTCTGTCCGCGAACCGAAAATTGATAGGCGTGGCTTTACAGGACCGAGTGGCAATGACTAGTGGAGCTGGCCTGCAAGTTACATTGACTCGGGTACTGCAAAATAGTGTAACTCTAGGCCGATAAGACCATGGTTTAGCAAAACAAGATCAAAGTTGAGCAATGTTTACTGGCGAGTAGCATTAGGAGGGGGGGGGGGGGGGCAGCTGAAAGTGCATGTCTCTTGGCTATACTGGCGGTGCTCGCGGAAGGAGATCGAGCTGAAACTCGAGCTCAGAATCATCGTTTTAAGGCGATAGCGCTAGAGAGCTTGTGTCGCAGAAATTCCACCATCGGTGTCGGCCCCGTTAGTTGTGAGCACCGTGAGCGAAAAAGCTTGTTACAGAGATCGCCACAGGAGGCCGCTACTTGTCCTCGCGTGCGCGCGCGATCACACTGAAAAAAGCCATGCATTCGAAGAAAAAAGAAGAGGAAAGTGCTCAAGGTCACGAGGCGCGGTTGATGAATTATTTGCTATAGTTCTAGCACTTCTTAAACTTCCTGCAAGCGAATCAGAAGCGGTCATACTTACCGATTCTCTCTCAGTATGCACTGCACTAGCTACAGCAATAAATTTGACATTGAGTATGATTAGCAGTTTATTACCAGCAAACCTGAACAAATTTTACTTGCTATGGATACCTGGCCACTGCGCGATTTATCAAATGAGATGGCAGACTCGTTAGCGAAAGCATCTTTAAGCGGACCCCTCTTTCGCCTACGTAACAGCACTCAGATATAGAAATGCTTGTTTGCACAAAGAAATAGAAAAATTATCATTGGATAATGTCAGAGACTTCGTACATCTAAGATATTGCTGGAACAAACAGTGGTGTATATCTCGGCAATTAGAAATTACAATCACCAATTTACGATGCAGAATTCCGCATCTGAATTACTACCTACATAAAGCTGGACTAACAGCATCTCCGTTGTGTCTCTTTTGCAAGGAATCGGATTCAATCGATCATTTCTTTTTATCCTGTCAATGTTATGCTTATCAAAGGAAAAGATACCTGGTCGAACCAATTGAGAAGCTAGGTTTAAAAATAAACGTGGAACTAATTTTATCCTTCGGAGGGATGACATTAGGTTATAGCCACAGGGAGGTTTTTCTGCTGTGTGCGAGTACATAAGGGTAACAAAGAGATTACTCTGTTAGCCTATTGTTAATATTCGCGGCTACGAGACTACCTAAATGCCTGACTTAGCACACTTGATGATCCTGCCGCCCGGTTCTTGGCCGATCCCTCTTTGTGGGCGAGTGCCAGCAAAGCTGAAGGTTCATCATCATCATCATCTTTGCCTCTGGCACCCCTCTCTGCTTAGCTTCTAGCGCTTTCGTCCAAACGAGAGAAGAAAGAATGCAATTGCGGCAAGCGACAAGCCTTCATAACTCCACTCGCACAGGATGAATTCTTGAAATTTTTGCGACGTTGCATTCGTGAGGCAATAAGCTCTTTCAGGGAATTCATTCCAGGGTTACTTCACAAAGTGTTTCAGGGACCCTTTAACGCATTTTGTTCTAAAGGTGTCATGACGAATATGAGCCCCTTCGGCGATTTCTTGGTGCATTTGGGAGGCCCCATCTACGTCTAAAAAGGCCGGGATAGTGCAGCCATCGCGCTAAAAACACACAGGAACTTTCAAATAGCCCTAAATATGGACAACTACGTCCATCTAGCGCAACACATATCATGCCTTTCCAGAGGCGTTGATCAAGCAAACAACAAACGCTTGATAAATTGCTGCTATTTGTGGAATAAGTCGAGGTGGCTGTATAATATATAATGCTAACTGATTCATTATCCTTTCTTTATCTCGGGAGCTTTCTGCTGGTGGCTCAATGTGGCCCCGTGGATTTGAACATCCGATCTTATGAAAGAATGCTTACTCAGTCTGTCTCTCACTACTTGGTTTTTCTTCCCGTCTGTTTATTATTCGATAGGTCGGGTTATTTTCATAAATTTCTCTGTGACAATGAAAGAATAATGTTACAATACGCTCTATATATAAAGTGATTCTTGCAGACAGGTCTGGAAGTATGAACGCTTTTCTAAGGATCTATTATGAACTGTTACAAACATTCTTCAACTTTGGCTGTTTTCTTGTTTAAAAGTTGTTTAGCATGTGTACATGACATCATTGCTCCATGTCTGCTGTATTGACTGTGACAGGTCAGGGCTCTCTGTTAAGCATTAAACTGAGTTTTTGTGAACCCTGCCCCTTAAAGGCGTGATCATTGTGAAATACACTGCACTGTGTATCAGTTTGATTGAATTGAGCGCGACTGCGAAGTAACCTAATGGAACGCGAAACAACAAACAGAAATAACGAACTGTGGGCAAGATGTTGATGTGATTAGAATCAGTCGTGCGCATCGGCCAGAACAACAGTAGCGAGGTGCTCTTTCAAAGCGTTCGGAATGTAGCAACCAAAAACGTACCGCTATTTCTCAATGAAGAAGACAAAGGAGTTCGTGGTTATGGGAAGCTGCCACGACCGTGTTTGCGTGCCCTCGTGCTCCACGCACTGGCAGGGCCTCGACTGCAATTCGCTACTAGTATCTTGCGAAGCGCGGTCGTGCTTGCGCTCCTTGTCTCAGTGCTCGAGGTCAAATCCTCCCACGACACACACCTTCAGAACTAAGCTGTCAGTAACAACCCCACCGAAACCTTCGCATTCGCTCAAGCGAAGCCCTCACTAGCGCTCCTCTATCTGCGCTCCAACCATACGAAGTCAACATTTGCGCTCTTCACATCGAGACATGCCAGCCGTCGCCGTGCCAACGCACCGCAAGTCGAGGAGAAAGAGGAAGTTCGAGTCAAAGTTTTCGTTATCGGATCGCATCACGAGCAGACGAGATATCGGTGCTTCCCAGCCGGCGTTATCACCGTCCAACAAGCGAGCAAACTTTCCAGAGCTCTTCACCCTTCTCGCGACGCACCACGAAGCTGATCAAAATAAGTGTCAGTGCACCAATTCTGCAGACCAGACCAAGCCTTATGTTTCCTGGCGTCGAGGCGGACCTCCAGCCATGACGAATTCGAGGACAACTCTGGCGAACAAACGCGAATCTCGGCTACGCCACTGTCATTGGGCAGCATTGGCCTTTCGGATGGGGAAGTGTTCAGGGCAGTCGCACTCGAACTCATCGCTGGAGAGGGGCACTCTTGTGTTGAAGAAAACAAGGGGGGGTGGGGGGCTGGAGCTGAAGGCTGTCGCCTATTCCTCCGCTGTCGTCGTGTGGAGTGAACAAGAAGAGTTCACCATAAAAAGGGAGCCTCGCCGAAGAATGCCCAACTGCTGGAAAAACTGGTTGCTTGGTTTGCCTCGTCTTACACTCTAGCTTGAAAGAACGATGCATACATTGAAAGACCACCGGCGAGGACTTGTTGATGACCTGTGGTGCGCAGAAGACAGCGACGACACCGACGAAGACGAAGGCAGCTCCTCGCAGCCTCGTCGAGGACGCAGACATGGAGGGTGTCTATGGGGGGCTTCGAAGAAACGAGTTGTCTGTGCTGCGGTGGACCATCTGGCGCAAGTCCCTTCATCTGGCGACTGTTGCACAGCTCCGGCGTAGATTACGAGGCCTAGCTATGGCTGCATCGGAGCCAATGCGCATCAGACTAGATATTTTGTTTATATAATTTGGTCTGTAATTGATTAAACTCAGCGTAGTTAGCCTAATACGGTATGTACTACTTTTTGAAGCCAGATGAACGTCATCTGCCCCTTCTATCGCGCAGTTGCCTGGCCACCATTACCACATGAGTAAAGGCACGAATTAACATTCAGAGTTAACATTAGAATTCAGAATTACATTCAGGAAACAGTTAGTAATGTTACGCAGTAACATTACTTTAATTAGTGTACATTGATCAGTACGCATAGATTTTTGTTACATTGGGGGAAATAGTCACGTCAATATGAGTAATAGTATCGCGGTAACTGCAACGAGATGTCTTCCTGTTGTTGGCATATGCGCTGTTGGTTGAGAAAGAAAAGAAACATCTGTTCATCGGTTCAGCTGAGTTTCTGACCTCACGGGAATTTTATTGTGTCAAGGATGGATGCTCGTCATCTAGATACAAACAAAATTGTGGAGTTCGCCAAAAAGCAGTCTTTCCACCTCTTCTTTTTAATACATTCATGAGTTCCATACCTAACTGCCAGGATATCTATGTCTCTGTATATGCTGATGATAAAGCCTTTTTTTTCTGCTGAGGATGATATTTATGTTCTAAAGCAAAAATTACCAATGTACTTGAACATGCTAGAAAGATGGCTGCAGCCAATATTAATGGCTTTAAATGTAAATAAGAGTGCTGTGTTAGCGTTTCCCATGGCCGATTTCATTTTAAACGACATTGTATACAATCAGAAACTCATTTCGCATGTAGGCGCCCTTAAATATTTGAATGTGTTGTACAATGAAAAACTCAACTGGAGTCCACATATGAAGTACATAGCAGCTAGGTCTCAACGGGCTTTAGGCTTGCGGCGAAGAATGAGTAATCACAAATTTGGCGTACGTAGAAACACCATGGTAATGGTATACAAAATGTATAAGCACCCAATATTAGAATTCGGATGTGTCTTGTTTTCAGGAGGACCTGCCTACAAAACTAAGCCGTTGGTTCTCTTGGAGCGCGAAGCTCTCCGCTTGTGTCTGGGGCTCTCTAGGTTTACAGAAATTAACGTTAATTATCGGGAAGCGCGTCTGCCTACATTGCTCTGTCGATTCCGCTTGCTGCAGTACAGACATTTTTTAAGATTTTACAGCTTACCACTGAGAAGAGCTGAATTTGTTTTCATGCGTGACCCAGATTCATTCTTTCTCGCTCATTGGCCTCATTTTCATACAGCGCAGATAATCTATGTACAAAAGAAACTGACAAGTGTAAATGTCAACATTAGGGAGGTAATTGCATCTGATATCTCAAACAAACGATCATCCTAATATAGAATATGGTGAGATCCTTCCTCCACATTCTAAATTTCAATCCCGCCAATTCTTAGAGAACAGGCTAGCAGATTTCCTGCAGCATACACAGGCACGTAACATAATAGCCGCAAATGCTTCCATCAATCAGGAAACGGCAGGCGTAGGAATAGTCTCAATCACTTGGCTGGTTATTTGCCGTGAGGCTACCCTATTTCACTCCTGTTTTTGGGGCGGAGCTAATGGCAGTCATTATGGCACTGCGAAAACTTCCGTGGATTGAGAACACAGCAATAATAATTATCGATTCGCTCTCGGCATGCAGAGCTCTTGCAGATTCTCATACTTCTCGTGCCATCACGACGTTACGATCTTTAGTTTTATCTCAGCTGAAGTACCTAAAATTAGAATGGCTACCAAGTCACTGTGGGTTAACATTAAATGAAATGGCCAACGCCTTAGTCCACTCATCGCTAGATCTCCCAGTAATTCAGGGTCTCCCGGAGGTAGAATACTTCACCGCAATCAGGTTCTGAAGATCAGCTATCCACACAGATAGGATCGAAGCAATAACCACGTAGACGGAATATAATCACTTAAAATATCCATGGAAATTGCAGTGGAGCCATTCTCGACAATCAGAAGTGATGATCACCAGATTTTGATGTTGTGTACCTCCCTCAAACTTTTACGGCTACAGGGCTGGTCTGACGATATTACTCCTCTGCGAATGCTGCGGAGAACTGGAAAATATCAGACATTACTTTTTGTGTTGTGCAAGATATTCTCGTATCAGAACTCTACATCTAATAACTCCTTTTACAAAATACGCTTGACATTGTGGGAGGAAAATGTTTTAAGCTTCGGTGCCTCAGGTTTGGGATACTGCCACAAGAAAGCCTTTGATTCCGTGTGTAATTTCAATCTAACTAGTCAGCGAATAACATTTATTCTGTATTTAAAATTCTTCGTCATTTTATTAAGTTGAAACTTAAGTTTTCAAAATTATTCTTGTTAAGGTATTATAGCAGTCTGGAATACTGGCTCAAAAGCAGAATACTTTAGGTAAATAGAATATTTCACGTAATAGTGCCAATTTATTTCTTTATTTCTGGTTTTAAATTGCATAGCTTAGCTAAAATAACATTAACCAGTCTCTACGTTGCATTCTTGGCCAATACCCCACAGTGGGTACGATGCATGTATCTAGGAAAGCAAAGCGAAGCAAAGCACTTGCGCGTATGCTCACTCAGTCTCTTTTTTGCTGGTTCTTCTTCCTGTATGCTTGCTATTAACCAAGTCTGGGTGTTTCCAAAGATTAATTGTTCTGTGACAATGAAAGAAAATTGTTACAATACACTATCGTTATAAAGTGAGTCTTGCAGACATGCCTGGAAGTCACCGTTCTTCTAGCAATCTTTTAAAAATCGTAACGATAGTTCTGTATCCTAGGCTGCTTATTTATTTAGAACTTTTTGACATGCGTGACTTATATCACTGCTCCTTTTGCGCTCTATCAACCGTGACGGTTTACGGCACTTTGTCAAGCATTAGGTTGCCTTTTTACTAACCCTGCCCTTATACGTGTGATCAATTCACAACAGTACACTGTACCGTGCAACTGTTTCACTGAATGAACGTGACCGCTGAATAACGCCAAGTAACGAACTGCGGGCACCATATTAAAATAGTTACAATCTTTTGGTGCGCATCAGTTTAAATAACTGCAGCTAGCTCCTCTAAGGCGTCCAGAATAGAGCAACGAAGAACATACGGATGTTTCTCGACGAAGAAGAGAAAGCCGTTCGCGGTCATCGGCAGCTGCCACCAGCGTGCGTGCCCTCGTGCTCGCTGCACCGGCACGGCTCCGATTACCATTCGCTACCCGAATCTTGCGAAGCACGGTCGTGCTTAAGCTTCGTGTACTGGTGCTCGTGGCCAAATCATTCCACAACGCCCGCCTTCGGAATCTGGCTGTCAGTATACCAACCCGACCGAATCCTTCACCTGGGCTTCATCGAAGTCTTGACCTTCAGGACCGAGATTAGCGAGCCGTCGCTGCACCAACGTGCCACAAGGCGAGAAGGACGAAGTCCTACTTGAATTCTTCGTTCTCAGATTGTTTCACGAACAGCCGAGGCCCCGACACTACGCCACTGGCGTCACCGTCCTGGATGCAAGCAGACATTCCAGAACCCTGCGCCCTTACCACGATGCACCAGAAAGCTGGTAAAGGTAAGCCTGCACGCGACGATTCTGAAAACCGAATTAAGCCTTCATGGATCAAGCCTTTGGTGTGCCGGCGTCGAGGTGGACCTCCGACGATGACGACTTCGAAGAGAACACTCGGTGAAAAATGCGCTATCTCGGCTGCACCACCGTCATCGGGCAGTAGAATCAGACCTTCGGATTGTGAAGTGTTTGGTGGCGTTACTCTCGAAGTCGTCACTGGAAGAGGGACGTACTTGTTTTGAACGGGTGCTAAAGCAGAAGGTTGTCACTCACTCCATCACTGCCGTCGTGTGGAGGAGGCGCGAAGAGTTCGCCGTGTGAAGGAAGCCTGGCCGAAGGCTGTTCATGTACTGGAAGATCTGCGTGTCTAGTCCACCTCGAGTCCAACTATTGCTTGAAAGCGCATCGGAAACCTTGATAGACCGGCAGCGAGTACTTCGTGACGACTTTGCAGTGCTTGGAAGACGCAAGGCGACGACGACGACGAAGATGAAGGCAGCGGCGTAGCCTTGTGAACGACGCAGACGTCCAGGTTGCCTATGACAGTTTTCGGTGACACCGGTCGCTCAGTTCGGCTTGGCGGTCCGACAGTGTACCGGCTGGTGGAGGCCTCTTCATTCGGCGGCCGTTTCGGCAACCCGACGTGGTTGACAAGGGCAAGCACAGCAGCGTCGGTGCCACCGTGCGCCAGTTTGGAAATTTTTACATATGTATTTCGTTCCCCAACGTATTAAATTTAGCGTAGTTTGTCTAATATTACGTGTACTTTTTGAGGACTGCAAAACTGCGGATGATCTGTCTATCACGCCGTAGATGGGCGACCATTAACACGTAGTAACGTACAGTGATGTCATAAAATAATCAGTTCACATCTAGCAAAATTGATAATTTAAAGTCGCATAACAGTCGCAAATTTTACAAAGGTACTGAATGTTGGGCAAGTAGGTTCTGATTCAGGCTATCTTTTTGCGCAAAATACACACAAACTAAAAGACGCAGACACCACGGGCGCAACCTCAATATCGATTTATTGAAAACGACAATTCACTTTTATCTGCGAGACTAGCAAAATTTGCCCCCGTGGTATCTGTTTCTGCCCGCCCGTGTGTAGGTTGCGCAAAAAGAAAACGTGAACCGGTAACGTTCCCTGGTAACATTTAATCTTCTGGCATGCTGGTTGGTAGCGCATAACTCGCAAGAAGACGCAAGAAACAGGTCGCTTAGTCACTGAGATGTTTCACTGTTAAACGGTCGTGCGCGAAGGTGTGATATGTGGTTGCGTGAAATTCCAGAATGCCCATGCAAATACAATAAGGTGCACGTCAAAGAACTTAGGGAAGGCAAAGTTCATCCACGTTATATAAGAGAAAAGACCCATCTACACATGTAAATCTGGGGGACCCTCAAACTTGGTCTTGAAGAGTTGAATGCGACAGCAATATCCTGTTCCTAGAGCGTACTTCAACCACTTAGCGCGTAGTTCTTATTGTATGATGTTCCCAGCGAAGTTTAAATTGTGGCCGCGTCGCGGTGGTCTAGTGGCTAAGGTACTCGGCAGCTCACCCGCAGGTCGCAGGATTGAATGCCGGCCGCGGCGGCTGCATTTCTAATGGAGGCAGAATTGTTGTAGGCCTGTGTGGTCAGATTTGGGTGCACGTTAAAGAACCCCAAGCTGGTCGACATTTCCGAAGCCCTCCACTACGGCATCTCTCATATTCATATAGCGTTTTTGGGACGTTAAACCCCACATATCAATCAAGCAAGTTTAAATTGTGGATTACTCTAGCGTAATCGATGGAGTTGACAGTGGCTTATGTCAGTGAAGCTCTCGCACATGTATAACGGGTAGCACGCTTCAAACCAAGAGAAATTATGCGCGTGAAATATTTTAGGACTTACTATGTATCCACTACGTCGCATTCAGGAAATACGTGCATTAACGTGCGTGCCCATAGCAGGTGTAAGACACGAATAGAGGCCATCGTCATCATGCTCTGACATCCGATGGCAATGTACGCTTGTTCTACGAAATGTTACTGCAATACAATATGTTGTTTTGCGAACTCTGCACAGAACACGCGTGCTTGTAAAGCACGTGTGAACGCTATTTTTACTGCATTTCTAAGCAGAACTGTTTAAAGTGTACCTCCAAAGATGCGTGGCTTTGTGTATAGACAACCTTTTAGAGGCGAAGCTCCTAAAGGCTTGGGTCTGTCCATTCCTTGTATGTATGTATATATGTATGTATGCATGTATGTATGTATGCACGTATGCATGCATTTATGTATGTATGTATGCACGTATGCATGCATTTATGTATGCATGTATGCACGTATGCATGCATTTATGTATGCATGTATGCACGTATGCATGCATTTATGTATGCATGTATGCACGTATGCATGCATTTATGTATGCATGTATGCACGTATGCATGCATTTATGTATGCATGTATGTACGTATGCATGCATTTATGTATGCATGCATTTATGTATGCATGCATTTATGTATGTATGTATGTATGTATGTACGTATGCATGTATGTATGTATGTACGTATGCATGTATGTATGTATGTACGTATGCATGTATGTATGTATGTATGTATGTATGTATGTATGTATGTATGTATGTATGTATGTATGTATGTATGTATGTATGTGCTCACTCTGGATTTCGTGCTGACTGGTTGTGCCCGGACGGACAGGCGGATGGAGGCATGGACGGTCACACAGACGGATCATTGGACGGACAGAAGCAAGAATGATTGGACGGACTAATGCTTCACCCCACTCTCCATCATTCACTCACGCAATCAATACTTGAATTGAAAAGAAATTCCCGTACCTTTGAAATTACAAGTGGCAAATAAAATGATTCTTCAAGTCCTTCTTGTAGTGTATGCTAACGGCATTTAAGGGCTGCATGTTTCCGAGGATAATGTTGAACTTGGCTCAGTATTGCTGCCTTTACCTACTGAAATTTCAGCCATGACGTTCGACGTCATGCCACAAAACTATGACCACAATGGTACACGTCTACCACTATCTCTGTGTACAATTCCACTTGCCAGTGATGGATTAAAATTATGCATGCTTGCTCGCTCGGTTCTTAGTCGTGTACAAAAGAGTTAGTTGCTTTTAGCGGGACGGCTCAATATAGTTGAGTACCAAGTACTCGAAATCGTTAAACATTTTTTTCTGAACACAAAAGAGTACAGAAGTGTAGGGTAGTTGTTCCGGCTTTGTAACCACGGGATGGCTCTATGCTCTCCCATAGTAGAGTACTTAGTACTCCAAATCGTTAACCACTTTTAGATGCGGAGCATCTAATACTCGAGGCTTGTAGTGCGGCGCCGTCCGCAAGCTTCCTCCTCCTTCTTCCACCATCTGTGCATCCCTTCCTCCTCTACACACCGCGCGCGCTTCACTCCTCCAGCATCTGTGCACCCTTCCTCCTCTACACACCGCGTTCGACAGCTGACGCGCACATGCACCGTCACCCACCATCTGTGCCGCGCGCGCTTCTCCCCTTCGAGAACATTCTACAATTCTCCTGATTCTCCAGTGGACGCGCATGCGCCGTCGCGCTTCGAGAACATTCAACAGCTGACAGTGCATGCGCCGTCGCGCTGTATATATACTCAAGGTCGGCGCTCGCTCGCTCAGTTGCCGCTCGTCGGTTGGTTTGTACGGCGCGTCGACGTCCAAGGTCGCGGTGAAATGAATTCCAACGAATCCACAAACACAATGATCGACGTCCCTTCGACCAGCGCCGCCCTTTCGCATACGTGTGTACGTGTTAACTCATTTAACACCCCCTCCTACAACCACGTTAACCAATTTAGCCATCGACCCAAGTAAGTCGCAATTTAACACCCCATTTCACAACCACGTTAACCAATTTAGCCATCGACACAAGTAAGTCGCGCTTTAACACCCCGTTGACCAATTATATGCTCCGCATCCTCCTCAGTGTTCCCCCGAGGAAAGCTGCGGGCAATTTTTTTCTAAACACTCTTTGTCGTGGCTTGCATCAATAAGGGGGATTGGCCAAGAAGCCGGTGGTTACTGTAATCAATTCGTTATGCTTATTCAGGCTAGAGAAATACGATTACTTTGTTTTGACTTGGCGGGAATATTTTGGCACAATGTGAAAAAGAAAAGTGATAGAAAAGAAATAATAGATTTTTTAAAACTCTGAGTTGTAGTCGGTAAATGAAATTCTTCTGAAGATTAAGTCGTTACAGTGTAATAGGTAAATAATAAATGTAAGATTGGCTGGTAAAAAAAAGAGAGGTGATCAACGGCTCAGCAAGTAATCTTGTGCCACGTAGGAATTCGCAGAGAGCCCCGCAGATGCTTCTGTCACATTCATGCCTTAAAATTTGTTTCTCGTGTGAGCAGGAAGCCATGTACTTCGTAAGTTTTGTGGAGTACTAAGTACTCTAAATCGTTAAACACTTTTTCTAGCCATACGTTACGGAAGCGCAAAAACAATCGTCATCTCTGCGCCGCGAAAACCATCGGTCAGCACAGGTGTAAGTGCGTACTGAAATCATTAGTGGTAATATGTGCAAGATTTGGCTCTGCAGCCTCCGTTGCATTGCCAAGAAACATTGTCCGCGAGTATAGTCGGCTATTTCAACGTTGACATTACGGACCTCGGAACATAGCTTCGCTCCATCACCAGCCTTCACTTTGTCAATTTTTAAATGAGAAGCATCTTATGACCGAGCTTGATCCGGTGGCGTCCGCGCTCCACTGCGCATGCGCCTACTCTCTCTGCGACTCCCCTCCTCTACACATGTGTCCGGTCACCTTCTTTGCACCTCGACACTCTGCAGCCGCGCACTCTACTCCTTTACGCAGGCGTTCAATCGCCTTCTCTCCTCCCTTCCGCCCGCGCTGCATCCAAACTCGAGAGGCTGGAACTTTTTTCTAGTGTCGTAAGCGGGCGGCGCTTACCGCGGGCGCTGTGAAATGTGTTCGGATCATTCCGCCAGGTGGCTCTGCAGCCCGCTGGCACGCTGGCAAGTTACTGCGCGGGCAGGCCTGTCAGGCGCGGTAGCAAGGTGTATGCAGTATAATTGTGCGTGCGCTGTGCTTGCGCGGTTTCAAACTACTTCGTCCTGGTGTTGTGTTGACTTGTGAAGGAGCTGCAAACATCATAAATTGTCGGCGTTCACCTTTCTCGTCGGATGTGCGACCATGCCTTCCCGTAAGGGTAGCACGTGCTTCGTGCCGCTTTGCAAGGGTGGATACAAGTCATCGGAGGTGAAAGTGTCATTGTTTCGAGCTCCCACAGATCCTGTTCGTCTGCAGAAATGGTCTAGAAACATCAAACGAGATGACAGGGTACTTGACAATACACGTGTGCTGTGTTCCCGAAGTTTCTCTTCCAGGAAACCTCGCGTCTTCAATTGACCGCTCTCCAAGCACCAAACTTCGCCGGTAACACGTCGGCTCCCCACGCGTTGCGATTGCAGGACGCGTCTACGCTCTCTGGCGGTAGACACACTCTTCTGCTTGTAGCACGAGTCTACACCGCTCAGGTGGAAATTCTCTTCATTACCTGCTTTGTCGCTAAGGACAAAACCTTCGCCGATACGATACGGCGGAATGACCCCACGCACACTTGCGCAAAAAATTCATCTTCTGCCTACGCACACGGGCGCAAATTTTCTTCTTCTCCTGATCACCACTCTCCGCTGCTCGCTTAAATACCTTTAGCGCTAGATTCCGGAAAGTTCTCATTGTTTCGTCGGCGCAATGCACAGCCAAGGCTGGGGAAAGAGCGAGACGTTTCGAGGGCCGTCCGTGACCCGTGACGCAACCTGACATCACCACACCTCTTTCCTTCTAGATTTTCCCGGGCTTGCTCGGCCACCGATGCGAAGAGGTTCGTCGGCGAACTACGCTTCTGAGGGGGGAGAGACGGCGCGCCCGGGGAGTCTTTGGATGCTTGTTTTCTTGTTTATCGTTGACGTTGAGGCGTTTTTCAGCCCTTTTACTGTCGCTAGAATTCCGCGGCGCGGGCTTTTTCGGAGCGCTCCTTTGTGACAGCTGTACGAACTTGTTTTAAAGCCGCGTCAAGGAAGTCGAGCCGCGGCATGGCTTACGACAAGCTGTGGGTTCTGGAATGCATCCTAATGCGGATGAAGAGCCCGCAGCTATGTGAACATATAAAGAAGCGTGAAGTCATGGCACTACCAAGCAAGACTTGTTTGGACAAGCACTTGCAGGGATTTAAAAGCACATTCGGTTTCAACCCCAAGGTGTTTCCAGCCATGGAGCAAAAAACAAATGACATGGATGAGTTCAGTCTCCATGGGGGCCTCGTTTCCGATGAACTGAAACTATCCCCGAATGCTGCAGTAAAAGCGTCTGGAGAATTGAGTGGCTTTGTTGACCTTGCCAGCTTCACTGAACCAGAAGACAAGACTTCTCTGAGCGACCATGGACTCATCATAATGTTTCAGGCTTTCCAAGGTGAGTGGTTTCTGTTAGTTGTACTCCATTAATTCCACGTGCGGCTTACAAATTACAAGAATTTTGTTTCTGTCCACTTTTTAGTTTCGCATATGTGAAACAGAAAGCCTTCGTTTGTCCAAAACACTGCAATAATTGCTTCGTCTTCTTTACAGGCAGATGAACCCATATACTTGGCATGTTTTCTTCCAAAGGCAACGTGAAGGCCCCTCTACTTTCAAAATTACTTCTTGAAGGGATGGTACTTGCCAGAGAATCAGGTCTTCGTGTTGATTATTGGACAAGTGGCGGTGCGCCATGGAACATAATTCGTTGGAAACTGCATGGAATAAAGGGTAAGTTGCCTCATTCTGTGTATCTTCGTAAAACAATGATTGTTTTTCTTGCCTGCGTTCGCTTAAATAATTTTCTCATTAGTTACAGCGTCATTAGTGGAAGTCATATGCAAGGCTATCCACCCTGTTGATTTTGCAATACACCTGCCCATGATTTCTGACTTTCCACACCCTGTAAAGTGCGTGCGGAATGCCTTTGTTTCCAAAAGACTACAGATCCCACAAGGCCACGTCCATGTCTGTCCTATCAAGGAGGCTTGGAAAAATTACAGAGAGGCCATCACACTGAAAGTGATGCCACAAATCACACAGGCACCTGTCGAGCCAAATGCTTTTGAAAAAATGCGCGTCAACCTGGCATACCAGCTGTTCCGCGAGGAGGTCCTGAAAAGACTCTTTCTACAAGAGTGATCTGCAGGAAAAGTTCCGTATAGTCGAGTACAGAGCACTTTGTAAAGCTTTTGAAGAAGTTGATTTTCATCATGTCGTTGCGAACACCACTCAGAGGTCTTCGATCAGACTCTAAAAGTGCAGAGTTCTTGGAAGAGTTCATTATTTTTTAAGCGAATGGGAGGAGCACGCAGCACAGCATGGTAGTGGTTTTCTGAGTGCATGGACTGCCCTGGGACTTCGATAACACTGAAAAGTACGCTGTCCCTTTTGCATTACGCCACTTGCATGCTTCAATATAAGTACTTGCTTAGTGCGAACCTCAGTCAGGACAAAGTAGAGAACGTCTTTGGGATTATTCGTCAGTCATTCCGATGTAAGGATCATCCGACTCCGGGACAGTTCTTGGTCATTATTAATAACATCAGCTTCTATAGCTTAGCAAGACCATCCAGGGGTGGAAATTCTCAGCCTGAGCTGATCAGTGCACTCTTGGAGCCGTCTGACGCATCTACGCAAGAAGCTGGTAAAATGACAACTCTCGTGGACAGGCTTTTAGATGAAGGAAATTGAGCAGATGCCGCAGATATGGTGGAGAAGCACAGCTCCTTGATTCATCACAAGGACTTTATAGAAAAGAAGACTGACAGCCAATTAATTTATTATGGAGCTGGTTACGTTGTACGCAAGACCATGAAGAAAATATCGTGTCTCGAGTGTGCATCATCACTATGCATCCTTCCTGTTCAGGCCACGTTGAATAGTAACGCTTCACTAACTCAAGCATTTGATCATGGTGGCTTGCTTTTCCCATCGAAACCACTTGAACGCCTTGTGATAGAACTTGCGAACGCATTTATGGTTTTTTTTCAGCCGCAACCAGCTGCATGCTGAGAGCATGACCTGTTTTCTTAGCTTTATCCAAGGCAATTAACTCACGATGGTTGGCTGCCAAGCTCACGGCCGGGAAGTGACAGCAAACATCATCAAATTCTTTGTTTTTACGAGGCCCCATTTTCTCGCCAAAGCCACAACAAACCTAGAAATTTGCAGAGGCAAAAGCAAAAGCTTCTGAAGATGAGGCGGTGCCAGTGAGTGTAGAGTCAAGTTCGGTGTTTTAGTTTCGTGTTGTAAAAAGTTATACGATAAACCGTAAAGATGTTGCATGTGCTGCTTTCTGACCTACTGTGTTCTTTAATTATTACTTTGACACTGCTAAAGTGCTGCCTTCAGGAAAAGGTGGGGAAGTATTGGTACGCGGTTTGCAGACCAGGCGTCGTAACATTTTGCCCAGTTTCACTTTAAGCTGTTTACTTGGGTTGTCGACATTGTAGGCGCTTGCGTAATTAGTGCCGCGGCAACGCCGAGGAAGCTTTCATCTTGAGACACGAGAAAAAAGCGTAAGTACAAGGCAGAATACCTATTTCTCGCAGCAAGTTTGAGAACTTCCAATCGCGGTCAACAGAGCTACAACGTACGCGGATTCAGCAAGCAACACTCACGTACTTTTCAGCCGCAGCCAGCAGTCTTTTGAGCTAAACTCGCGTTGATGAAAAGGCCACGGAGCATGCCAAGAGTGAAATGAAGGAAACAACGCCCATTTACTATGGTGTAGAACGACAGGATAGCGCGCGCAAGTGCCCGCGCTGAATGCGTATGGATGGATGGATGGATGTATATGGCTGTACCCTTTGGATCGGGCGGTCGCTAGCGCCAACAAGCCGTAATACTTAATGAACCAAAATTTAGATTTATTTTGCCCCCTTTAAATAGTGAGGTTGAGGATTCGTACTTCGCACTGAAGGGTTTTATTTCACTCGTGCCTTAACGTTAGCCACCAATCAGATAACCTCCTTCTAGTTAATTCTACCCGCTTGAATTCTATTTTGTCCTCCCGGTCCCTAAACCCCAGTGCTTTAAAGAACTCTGCGCCATCATCCTGAACTATAGGGTGAATCCCTTTACAGAAAATTATCAAGTGTTTGGAAGTTTCTTCTTCCTCTCCACACGCACTGCAAACCGTGTCTACCCCTTCGTATTTGGCCCGATATGTCTTGGTTCGCAATACTCCCGTCCTGGCCTCAAACAGTAGAGAACTATCCCGAGTATTATCATAGATCCTTTCCTTGGCAATTTCCTGCTTAAAAGTTCGACAGATCACTAGTGCGGACTTCTTAATCATGCCAGTTCTCTACATGTCGGTCTCAGCTTCCTTCACCTTCTTCTTAACCGATAATTCTTTTTGGTTTGGCCCCCTGCTGTTTTCTAAGTATTTACGAGTCAAACTTCTGGTTAACTTCCTCCATTTTGTATAGACATTCTTCATGTACAAGTAGCTGAAAACCTTCCTTGCCCAACGCTCCTCCCCCATTTCCCCAATCGCTTCTCAAATTTTATCTTGCTGCTAGCTTCCCTGCCCTCAAATGATGTCTATCCCATATCACCGTGCGCGTAGGTGGCGGGTAGGTGGCGTGCCAGCGAGTGGCGGCGCCACCTACCTGCAGATTCGAGAATTATTACACCAATACTCCGCCGCCCCAGACACTATAAAAGCGTTCCAGCTTCTGTAATCCAAACGTTGGCTGCATCTAGTAAACCCCCTCTTTTCTCTCGCTCCCCAATTCCTAAAATCGCGTGCCGTCTGGCGGCTTTCGTCATTCTCGCTTCGCTCCCGTTCAGACGAGCTGTAACGTCAACGACGACGCCAGCTGCAGCAGCACCCCAACCTCTGCAGAGATCCAGATCTCTGCAGGGCTCGCGATGTCGAACACAAACGCTTTAGCAGGCAAGATTATCCTGAACTCAGGGCCAGGGCCAGCGTTGGCATCGAGCTGCAAACCCCGAGGTCTGAAACGCCGACGTCGAAGCCAAGCGTCGGCGTCGAGCCACAGACAACGCGAGTCTGCGGCGAGGGTAGCGAGGCTGTCGAGACAAGTTTAGCGACCTGGAACCAACATATCCACCGCACGTTTCAAGCGAGACTTCCTCGACAACGCACAAACAGAACGTAATGATAACACGAACACAAAATCACACTGCGCACACTGACGTCAACGCCGAGTGAACATAGAGTAACTTTTTATACGTGTACTATGTTACTCCATGGAGTGACCGCACACGGAAACTTGGTGTACACTTCAAATGCTGCTTCGCCACCCCTCGAGGTTCTCTCTAGAGGGTAATGGTGTATTTTGTTCTTTCCCGCCTACAGAACCTATATCCTCGCATTGAAGCAAAATATGCGTACCTTTATTAAAATTACCAGTGCAAGATCAAATAATTTTTAAGTATTTCTTCTTTCATATGCTTTTTGCATATAAAGCTGCATGTTCCTGACGAAAATGCACAACTCAACTTAGTACTACTGCTGTTAGCTCTGGAGATGTCAGCCACGATATTCATTCTTAATTTATAAAAACCAGCCCCACAAATATACACGTCTTCCTATATGTGCGTGAATAATTCCTCTATCCTCTGTGAGTTATTTCTGCGACAGCAATACATAGCCTGTGCATTAGTACTGAGTACTCTAAATCGTTAACCACTTTCTAAACGCATAGTCATGGTCCATTCGTAGGGACGGCACACAGCTCTCCCATAGTAGAGCACCTAGTGCTCTAAATCGTTAACTACTTTTTCTAAACACTCGTAGAGTAACAGTTATTCTTGCTCATCATCCCTTATGTAATGCCCCCACGTGGGGTCTAAAATGAACTCATTCATTGTAGGATACGAAATACCCACTATCGCAAACAACTTACTTGGTCTAAACTAGGTAGCACAATCATCTGTGAGGACCTCGGAACGGCTTATGGTCTCCCATACTAGATTACCTTGTACTTTTTAATCGTAACCACTTTTATGAATGCGAAACATTTCTTTGCAAACTTTGCAAACTTTGGCGACTTTGAGCGTATCTATCTATCTATCTATCTATCTATCTATCTATCTATCTATCTATCTATCTATCTAGCCGTCTACGTCTTTTAGCTCTCCTGGACGTTTCGTTATTGGAATCGATACCACTGGGTGTGGCATAACATGACTGTATGACGAACATATATGACTAGTCATAACATGAAAATTATGACGTATGTAATTGATGTCAGGCTTACATTTCATGGCCCTGCAGCTCTTGCGGTGGTTTCGTTACCATGGCATGTTGCAAAACAGGTATGGTATGACATCATTGCAATGCGACCACAACCGACAGACCCTAAGATGAAAATCTTGACATGCGTGTCATGTAACTGCAAGACTTCATGCCACGCTCATGATGTCCTCGCGGCATATACCCAATATCCCAAATTTGGTATTACAGTACGTGAATGGACGACGAAGGTATTTGACTGGTGCAAACATGATAATCATGAGATGCATGTCATGTACCATGAATACATACCACGCTCATAAAGCACTGATTGCCGTTTCGCAAGCTTCACTTATACCAAATTTGGTATTGTGGGACGTGAATGGGTGAATAAATATGATACTGGTGGAAACAGAATAAACATGAGTGCAACAACGTGACTACATGCTACGCTCATGATGCGCCCGCGGCCATTTCGCTAGCTTCACTTGTACCAAACTCGGTATTACGTGACGCGAACAGACGACATGGTAAATGACACATCCAAACATAATAATAACGACATACGTACCATGTAACAACGTGACTACATGCCACAATCATGATGCGCTCGCGGCCATTTCGCTTGCTTCATATATGCTAAATTTGTTATTACGTGACGTCAATGGATGACGAAGGTATGTGAAGGTGCGAACATGATAATCATGAGATGCCTGTCATGTGAGAACGTGACTACATGCCACAGTCAAGGCGCACATACATTTCGACGTGACGTGGTGCGCGTGCTCGCCAGCGTTCATTTCGACGCGACACGCCAGCGTTGCGACCCCAGTGGCCGATCCTGCCATATACTCGCCGGTGCTTGCCGCGCCGTGTTGCTTTGACGCATGCGCGTTTCAGCGCGTCCAGCGTCCCTCCGTCACGAAAAGAGGGAGACGCAGAGTTGTCTGGGTAACGCACCGGCGCGAAATGCAGCACGTCACATTTCGCACCGGTTGCCGTTGGTTTCCTGGCGTCAGACTATAGAGGGCTCGCGTTTTGCTAACGTAGCTTCGCTGTGCCCAGCGTGAACGTGCGTCAACGCTACATTGGAGTATATTCGGCCCTTCATGATGCGCTTGCCGCCGTTTTGCTAGCTCCACATATACCAAATTTAGTGTTACGTGACAGGAATAGATGAAGAAATATACGACTGGTGCAAACATGATAATCCTGACACGCGTGTCTTGTAAGAACGTTACAACATACCACGCTCATATGCTCACGGCCGTTTCGCTAGCTCCACATATACTAAATTTTGTATCACGTGACGAAGGTAAGCGACGCATCAAGCATGATAATCATCACACGGAAGTCATGTACGGCATCATATATCTCCACCTCGTAATGTTGTGCTGGTTTTACAATGACACATCTACATTTCTCATTCTTGCTTCGCATATCATCGATTCCCTCTGTACGTGGGATCTGGCAATTTTTTTTTCTAAAACGCCATGGCCTTATCCCGTCTGACGCCAACCGGACGGCTTTACGCTCTTCCATAGTAGTATACATGCGTACTCTAAATCGTTATCAACATTTACTGACCACAATTAGAAACAGAAGCGGAAGTGCTTTGAACAACATAACCTTATGAAATGTGAGGCAACGAGACGGTTTTTTGCTCTCTCACAGTAGAGTACCAAGTACCCTAAATCATTAAAAACTTTCCCTAAACACGCAATTATTTATCGCCATTTATTAGGCTTCGCTGCTTCATGTTCAATTGGTGGCGTAATTTTCGTCGACAGGGCCACATCAAGTGTGCAGACAATGGGACGGCTTTATACTCTCCCATATTAGAGTACCAAGCACTCTAATTTGTTAACAACTTCTTCTAAACACACATTTTACTTCTCTCTCTCATATAAGCAGCCTATTCTAAATCGTCGCACATTTCTTGTAAACACGGATTATTTATGCTTCTGAGATTTGGTTGGTTGGTTGGTTGGCTCGACGCCGACGTTTGTTCGTTCGTTCGTTCGGTCGGTCGGTCGGTCGGTCGGTCGGTCGGTCGGTCGGTCGGTCGGTCGGTCGGTCGGTCGGTCGGTCGGTCGGTCGGTAACAACTTTATTGGAAGTCCGGCAGAGCTTTCGTCGACCGGGACTTAGGTCTCCCGCGCGGGGACGTCAAGACCTTGCTTGACTGCCGTCTCGCGGGCCTGCTGGACGGCCCAGAGTTGGTCGCCGAGGCTGGGGCTGCACAGGGCAGCGGCCCACAACGGCTACATAGTGTGAATTGTTTTCTTAACAAGAACAATTCAGTAATTTTTACGGCGTCAAAACCATCGGTCAATACAGCGCACGTGTGGACATCTGACTTGCGATATCACGCCGTGTCGTCAATCCAGCCTAAAATATCAAATGCGTGCGCCTACACCTCATGGATCAAATCGAGATCACGTAACATGTTGGTTCGAACATTGGCATTTCAGCGGTTGCTTCGAATCATGTGATTTGCTGCGCGAACGGCCCGAATATTGCCAACTGCGCTCTCTCCGGCATCTACATGAGCAACCAAAGCACTCAGAGTCGTTGTCTTGGTTTACTACATTTCATAAAAGTCTCTAAAGATAGGGCTAATTGCTTCTCCTTGAGCGTACGTTCTGTAAACTCGTTTCCATTCATGCTGCTTCAATTATAATTGAGAGCACATAAGTTTACGATTTGCTGCATTGAGCTCGAAGTGTTTCGTCACCGATAGCTCTATAACGTGATACCCTTAGCAGATGTCGTCCGCCATTATATACCTAGGTATCTGTATTTCAAAATTTCAAGCAATACTTGCTTCTCTTTCTCCCTCTCAAAAGTTTAACGCTCCAGAACTTCCCATTCCACACAACGTTACATACAATTTTGTGCACTTGACTACATAAAGGCGTATTCGCGCAAGAAGACAGAATGCGATATTTATCGACACCAACCTTAACAAACCAAAATAGGAGCCCTTCCCCTGTAGAGAAAACGTAGGCAAGGAAAGCTTCATGCGTGTGTAGACCATCTATTTGTCTTTACATCGTTGTACATCACTGCAGGTACTGCTACCACCTTACTTCTTCCTGTCTATATGCCGAGAATTGAACCTTCACGCACATGCTTAGCAGTGAAACACTTCTATTCATACAGGCAGCTAAATAATGTCTGTGGTCTTACGTCTCAAAACCACGGAAAGAGGGTCGCCGTGGTGGAGTACATGAGAACATTCCACCATCCGGTGTTTCTTAACGCACACTGACAGCGCGCAGCAGATGGGCCTCCACCCTCTCACCACAATCGGAGGATGCGACCACCACGGCTGCGGTCGAACCCGCAACCTCCTGGTCAACAGCCGAGCACGGTAACGTACCACTCAACCACCGTGACAGACAGGCAAAAACTGCAGTCGTGCATGAAACAATGAAAGGCCACGATGAACTGTTGCAACGTGGAAAATCCAAAGAAACAACTATAGCAGAATCTATTGCTCCATCAGTAACAGCTGACTACCGGCAAGCCCCCGATCGAGAGAGAGAGCATCAGTGATTGGAGCATGGCGCTCACGAACACGCATGTGACACTCGCCGCCCACCTTCCCGAGCAGCAGTTGTCTACTCCCGATTTTCTCGTATGGCCCCAACGTTGCGTTTTCCGCGCACTATGTCACGGCCATAGAAATTTCATCATCACCTAAAATCTTCAAGTATTGACAAATCATGTTTCAAAAGCTCTTTCCGAAAGCTGGTCTTGTCGCATCGTTCTTTACGTTTTTCTCCTGTCTCTGTATAAAATTAGTTTTTTTTTTCTTTTTGCCGCGCCATTTCAGCCCACTGTTACCTTGTTCACAGAGAGAGAAGTACTATAATCATGAACGAATGATACGCACGCTGTCCTCATGTTCCTCCTCGCCCTCTTTTTCATCTTGTGCCTCACTGAAGAAAACGTGCGCTAATTCTTCAGGCGGCCGATGCAACAACTCGTGGGCAAAAGAACGAGTCAAGGAGAAAAACAGCTGAAGAAAGGGAAGAAGCGCAGAAAAAGAAGGACAATGAAATACGTACAGCTTGCAAGATACGGAAAAAAACAGACAAAGAAGATGGAGAGCGATACAAAAAGAGAAACAGATAGAATGAAAAAAAGAGCGAGAAATAAACACGTGTAGGGACAAAGAACGAGAGGAACAAAGAGAACCAGGGAAGGCCGCCTCGCAGTGCACTTCCTGCAGGTTTGACACCAGGCTGCGTCAGATCATTAGGCGAAAGCCTTAGATGTCTCCTCAAACGCGAAAACTTATTGTTCGCGCTCCCCGCAAGTGATGCGAAACCTCATAATCATGTGATGACGTCACCATAAGACTCCACCATGACGTCAAAGATAGTCAACTTTTTGTGACGCCATCTTTCCAGTCCTTTTGACTTTACAGCGCGTGACTTCTCGTGATGACATCATTAAGCGACATCTCCGCTTGGTCTTGCACGTGCCGATTTACGGTGGCGATGCAAAACCAGCGGCACGCGCAGGGGAGATGCAGGATGTTTGCAATGCCTCCCATCATTTTGACAGTGCAAAACCCCTTTGGATGCTCTCAGAGAGGGGATAGAGAGTATGAACACATCGTCAGGGAAAATCACCATGGCGCATTGAATAGCGTGCCCAGCATCAGTCGTCGATGACAGAGCGACAATGGGTTCGGCTCTCATTAAATGAAAGTCTCCTTGCTATCTAATTAGGTGCATTTTTAAACGTCATCTCTGTGATGACAATACGTCACTGAACTCTTTGCGGACCCAGGCATAAAGCGCTCGCTTGTAGTCATCAGATGGAGGCTACTAAAAGTTTCCTTGGCCAATCTCCCAGGGTGGGTATGTGCCAGAGTTGACAGGCAACAAGCAAACTACGAGACGCTTCAGGCGAATGCCTGAGGTACCCAGTAAGCTTATCTTTAACATCAACATTTCAACTATTCCTTACTCTTCCAGCCACATTAAGAACGTTCAACCAGAGTTTTTTTTATTGTCGTCTAGCCACCTACCAGTGAGGATTCCTTTGACGACAACGGGCAGTTTGGTGATGCTCTTGAGCCAGGCGACGTTAGACCAAGTACTCTCCGGGTTCATGACCTGGTGCGGCTGAAATCTCCCGCCAGTGTTGGCGACGTCTTCTTCTCGAAAGTTGGCAAACCTTTCGCGATCGGCACATGGACGTGACAGTACACCGAGGGACAGAGCAAAAAAAAAAACATTGTTAATCCCTCATTCATAGGATCAGCAAAACATTAAAGTAAAACGCGTCCTTACAAAAGTAGTTGAATGTTTGCCTAAAATTCATGTAAAAGAGCTTGCCCAATGTCAATTATTGTTTGGCAGCTATACTGCCGTTTAATGTCAATGAACCCACGTTTACGTTATTCTGACTCAAAGCTATACAGCCGTGTGTTGTCCAAATAGCCCGACATTGGCTACTGTGCAGGTTATCCTACAGTGGCGTGCACTTGTGATTAAAGAGTGCACAAAACTGAGGTATGCGGTAAGAGAAAAACTAAATTACCACCAAAAAGTCAATCCAATTCATAACGCTTCATTCAAGCGGAAGATTCGGCACTGGCTGCCACTCGTTGCCTGCGCATGAAGCCGATTCCCATAAGGCGTGAAATCTGTCGAGTTTTATAAGCGAGCTTCCTTCCAAGTGCAGCGTTATTCCTTGCAGGCTCCACAAGATGGCACAACTGTTCTTTTTCTAAAAAAAGATGAAAAATTTTGCCCCTATGCTTTCCGCCCTATAGGGTTAAGCAGCGATGTTAAAACGAGTGAGATGGGTATTTATCATTGAGTTAATTGGTACTGTTCTTTCTCAATTATTGGTCACCTCTTTCGAGAAATCTTATGTGTTTCATATCCTGCTTCATATAATGTGGACCAGTACAGTAAGTACCGCATTTCGCTGAATTCGTGAGTCATTTCTTGCTGGCAGTGGAATGCTTAATTTCCAGTAAACCAGTAGTATCTAGTAGGTATTTTTTACGGCCGTTGCCAGAGGAGGAAACTGGGGGCGTGCTCCCCCCCCCTTCCCTTCTGAAATTCTGACAAAGAGGGTATTTTACCGAGGACAAATAAAAAAAATAGGCGTTGTTTGAAGGGCTTTAACAGCTGCCTCCCCAAAAAAAAATACTGGCTGCGGGTATGTCC
This sequence comes from Rhipicephalus annulatus, assembly GCA_013436015.1. Taxonomy (NCBI): domain Eukaryota; kingdom Metazoa; phylum Arthropoda; class Arachnida; order Ixodida; family Ixodidae; genus Rhipicephalus; species Rhipicephalus annulatus. The sequence goes on from WOVY01005793.1 coordinate 43,642, forward strand.
TTTACCAATTTTTATGGCACATCCGCGCTAGCAATTTCTGCGCATATCATCATCAGCATCATCATCATCAGCCTGACTTCGCCCACTGCAGGGCCAATCAACTAGGTCCTGTTCTCTCTGCTGCCACGTCATACCTGCAAACTTTTTATTCTGATTCTTATCTTTTATTTCAGCATTCATTTACAACAAATGCTAGGACAGAAGCAAAAAATTTTTTCATCTCATCTTCCAGCCTGACTTTCTGTCTACCCCTCACACGTTTGCCCTCTCTAAAAATCTAGACAGTCACCCACAATGACCGGTGGTTATCCTGCCTACGAGCTAGGTGCCAGCTCATAAGACGCATAGATCGTGTCAACGCATATAGGACATACAGAGAAAAAAGAGAGAGATAAATTATTAGACAGATTTAGTTGCACGTCTGCAGCCGTACAGGCGCAGCCTCCCATTGCAAATTGCTGGCAGGCTCCTGCGGACGCGCCACTAAATCTGTCTATCGACAGAAAGGTAGAAAGGTGGGATAGGCGTGCGTACAAATTTTCGTTTTGCCTAGCCATACACAGCATCTATATCATAACCAGATGCGGGCCCCGGATGAACGCGCTTTGTATGCTAGCTTACCTGAGATCTCCCGAGCAGTCGTTGAGAAAGTCGCCGAACCTCTCTGTGTTCGAGCCGCCCACAGGAATGTCCGCAGTGTACACGATGGCACTGTAGCCGGCCTTCTCTGCCCTTGTTGCCAGTCGATGCGTGATCGCCCGGTCCGCAAGGACGCAAAGCTACGGGAAGCATCAAGAGCAGCAGAAACGACATCGATGAAGACCATTACAACGTCACCATTCTATAGCATTACCGTCATCAATAACATGCACTACAATAGCACCACGGATCGAAAAGAGCTCAAGCAGTGCGGCACGAGGCCCGAATACATAGCAATCAAAATTTCGGATGGTCCGAACAGAGAAGCCGCCACCACTCTGCTTAAGCCTTTCGCCTAACGTGAGCATGTCTCTCGTTAAAGTGAACGACGTTGGGCCTGTTGGTATTGCAAAAAGAAAGGAAGAACTAGTGCTGAAAAGTCGTTTAGTGTCGTTCCGTCGTGTCAACGTCTTTTACGTGTTAGTTTTTCCTTACATTATGTCTCTCGTTACAGCACCGCTTGCGTGTCGTTTACTGCAGATGTAGTCAGTGTGATTGGACGTGGGTGAGTTACGTGGTCACGAAGACAAGACTGCACCTGTTTCTCAAGATTGTTGTCGTGTGGTGTGCAAACAATGGTGTTCAGAACGCTACCAACACAACTTACTGCCACATCATTACGGAAACCCGGTAACGCGTATCTACAAAGTCGTTTTAAATTAGAAGCATTTCTGAAAGACGGTGTCTATCAATGCCGATGTGGGACCCATCGTCTCCAAAGCGTGCTTAACAATGGCAAAATGTGCTTGCGAACAAACCATTTTTGTTAATTCAGCACCATGTTTCTTGGCTCCTCTTGCAAACGATATAGTTTTATTTTCCTTTATTAAGCTTCCAGACAGGTTGAAAAACTGTGGCTCAAAAACGTTCAGTGCATATAGGTTCGACCTGGTTGGTCCAACATAATCCACGAATGGTCAGCGCCATTCTTCACGAGTGATCATGCAAACACGGAGAGGCGGTAGCTTCCAGATAAATTTTACTCTCAGGACGAGACATTAACACATGATATTACCACGCAACTAATCAATACAGAGGCTTGCATCCACTTATCAGTACGCCCACTAAAAAGGCCAACTCCTCCATCGTCAAAAAAAAGGAGGTCACGCTGATGCAATTACTGCCCCCAAAATAAGCGCGAGGGCTGTACAGGACTTGTTACTAGCACTAATATAGGCATGAGTACAACTTCCGAGTGACAATTTCGCACATTCTCCGAGATAAGAGAGGTGGACGCTTGCATATAAATTGCACGTTCCTTATTGAATACTTGCATAGGCTTTGGATCAAGGTGCACGTCGCGAGGGGATAACCGTACTATACTTTTGGTTGTTTAGAATTTGCCGTTCGGCATGTTGGTAATTTCTCATAATGCAGTAAGTTTACAGCTAGAGTAGTGAACGCTGTTTGCGGTGTGTGCATCTTGTGTGGAACAGTGTGTGCATGTCTGAATATTTACAGGATTTCCAACTTGTACTAAATTTACTTACAACACTTTTGGTTGTTAGTCTGCACTGACTGCATACGTCATATGCTGGGGTATTACAACGCCAAGCTGGGATTCATAAGTGCGCACTGAGAGCGAGAGGCTTATTGTGAATAAGTTGTGAAAGTCCCCAGGTCAAAGTTTATTTACTCCTTGTTCCTTCCGGCAGTATAGAAAAACAGTTCCGGCAGCATAACAGATGTAATCAACTTGCGCCTCTGCTTAAAAGAGCTACCAAACTAGCCAGCTGTCTTGATCCAATAGCACTTTGACTCAAACTTTTTCGATGGTGTCATGAATTCGTGAGGAATTAAAAACAAAACCAGGCAAAGAAAACGGCAACCAGGAGATGTTTTGCTGGTCCTGTGTCGTCTATAGTCTCATACCTCCCAGTCAGCTATTTTTTTTTGAGGCCATGTCTGTTTTTTGCATTCGCGTTCTACAAAACCATATCTTATTGTCGTATTTGCCAGCCGTTTAGCTCTAGATATACTGCCTTTTAATGCAGTTGGGAATATAATGGAAGTCTGTCTCGCTGGAATGAAACATTCTTAAAGATACCTTGCTTTATCTCGAGTGCTCGTTATTCTAAACCATGCATCTTACTCCAATCACACCGAAGGTAATTTTCCTTCGTTGCGTCACGCACCAAACTCAACAGAAAAAGACCGTAAACTGCACCGTTGTTTTGTTGTGAGTACGTTTTGCCCGGGCGAGGCGAAACGCTGATACATTCGACTAACGTTGCACGGCGGGCTTGTTGGTTGTTTATGATGAGAGGCTCAACGAACACAAGAATGCAGTTGCCAAGGCGCAGCCAGATGGGTTCGTCGCAATTCACTGCAAGGAGTGTCACACCCACCACCCCGTCAATCACGTAGACATCAGTGGAAGGAACGAACGGACAAATTTTCTTACAGAAGCGCAAGCTTAGTCATCACCAAATTTGGTGGCGCGCGTCTCTGTAATTTATCTATCATTATCAGCGACAGAAATAAAATAGTTGAGTGTCACGAGATTTCCTTTTGATACATGATTTCCGGTATGAGCCGAGTGCACGTGCTAGGGTATATTTATTCTTGATTCTCGGAATAAACCGTATTGTTGAAAATTAGTGCTGTGTTTGTGTTATGTCTTCTTTGTCACGTACTGGATGCACTATACCTCAGATACATTAGCTTTAATATCAGCCTAGTCGGTGTTCGGATACCCTCTCGTTAAAGTATACTGCTCCCGAGATCCTGGGTTGGCGTATACATTGCCCCATGCTGCGAGCGAGACATAAAGCATCGTTTTGAACAAACCTGAAGCCACAGCAGGGCGTTGGGTGCTGCCTGTCTAACGTCCTCAAGGGCAGTGGTGCTCGATATGCTGACGATCATCACCGTTCCCACTTTAGCCGAGGCTGAAAACGGGAAATCGATTGTCAGAGAGAGAGAGCGCCGAAGAACGCAGGATGCCTACTGATTTATATAGTGTCAATATTTCCTGTTTGTCCCAGAGCTGAGAAACCTACAGCGAGTACATAACTGGTTCAAGCGGACGAAATGGCCGCGAGTATCGCAGAAACAAATACGGCAGAACAGTTATTACCACGGTTGTGCCGGCTTCTACATGCTACGCTGCCATTGAAAGATTGAACTAACTTTAGAAGAGAAAGCGAGAAAAAATAGAGTGCATATATAAAAGAATAAAGGGAATGCGGGCGGGCTGTCTAGACTGTTTTCTTTTAACGTGCCCTTTGTTGGAATGGAAAAATAATTGTCATGCTCTCAGCGCTGACAGCAGATATGTGGTACCAATGCCTCCTAGAAAAATTTGTGCCTGGAACGTGAGCCGCGAACGTGCCGCACTACCTTGAAATTTACCCTCCTCCTTCGGTACGAAGGCGAACGCCTTTGGCGGCCGCCCCTTGCGAACACAGCAATGCTCTCACAGTGGCCTCCGAGCAGCTGTGATGACATGTAAATGTGGTACGGTAATGTCACGTGACTGAGCGGTACGGAGGCGAGTGGTCCCACGCGGCGGACGGTCTCAACACGCGGCAGGAGACATGGCCTCCGAGATTTTGTGCTGGCAGGAAGCTCTTACTTTAAAGGAGAGCGACGTTCCAGACATAGTTTTTGTATGAGGCGTTGGTGCTACATACTGTCGTTTGGTCCTTGGATTGTCCACTAACGGGCGGTATTGTATATGTTGAATATATGATAAAAAGAAGCGAGATGGTGGTACTTGAAGTGTTCACTAGATAGACGGACGGACGCATGGACGGACAGACAGGCAAACAGACGGACAGTCAGACACAGATGAACAGACGAACGACCGTTCGCACGGACGCACGGACTGATGGCCGCATGGACGGGCGGACGCATGGATTGAGGTATGCTTCACCCCACTCACCATCATTCATTCCGTCGATATGCTGTGATTTTTTTCAACACCTTTCGGTGTAGAACGATTGACAAATCTCCCGGAATCAAATATTCGATTATTTCAGTTTAAAACTCAATATGATAAGGATGCTTCCGGAACTCTCAGGAGAATACGCTTTTACACAGGTTTTTTTTTTTGAGGCACTTGAATAACAAACTGGGCCGAATGTCGACCTTTCACTTAAACATATACGTAGTGTGATAAACAAGCAAACTGATCTACTGTTCGATTCTTTTGATAACACGGTCAATTTTTGGGCCTTTACCGAGACTTGGTACTTCTGCACGTCCGATGTTGGTTTCACAGAAGGGTGCAGGCATAAAAGCGTTCATTAACCAAATCGTAGAGGTGGTCGTGTTTCGCTATATATACAAAAGCTAGTTTCATATGCCGTTCTTGTGTCAGCTCACACTATTAATTAATCGCCGTTCATTGTTTAATGTTCCTGACTGTCACAGTTTATCGGCCCCCTTCAGGGGATATTCAAGAATGTCTGTTTTATAAATTCAATGTTTGAATTCGCGCCCTTGAGAAATTAAATCTTGTGCATGTCGATTATTTTAATATTGCTTTGTTACTTCTTACTCCACAAATTATACAATTTTTAGATGTGATTGAATCATAATTTCGTGAAAACCTAATAGTCTGCCAACTAGGATAACAACAGACAGTTAAACGCTGCTAGACCTTTGTATAACTAATTATGATGGCAGCATCGTAAATGCTGGTGTGCTAACAACTTGTCTGAGGGATCACTAGTCAATATTTTGTTTTTTCCTGCAACTAAGAAAGAAAAATAAATAGTGTTAACGACACTCTTCATACATTTCGGCCTTTCAATGTCAATGCGTTGTCAACTTTCCATGCTGGTATTGAGAGTTTAGACTGGGATATTGTCTACATTGTGCAGTTCCCTAATATATCGTATGATATATTCCTGCAGCATGTTAACAGTTGTTATAATGCTGCCTTCCCACTACAATACTACAAAATTCACGGAAATTCTGCGAAACCATGGATTACCAGAGGCCTTTTAAACAGAATCGAAAAACGAGATAAACTATACCATAAGCTCATTAGAATACGAGACATATCCATATTATTTTTATTTCTTATTTTTTAAAAGAGTGCCATGCGCATGTTTTCCTCATAATTAGGAGCTTAGAAGATTGCTAACAAAAAATTGCACCAGTGGTGCAGTATTTATGGATCACGAACATGAAGCCAAATTAGGTATAAGGCCTTAATGGCTGCAAAATGAGAAAAAAATGGCTTTTTTTTTCATTCCTGCTACTCACTAGAGTACGCAAATTATTAACCAGCGTCTTATTTGCCTGTGTGATACTCAATGAAGCCGCTTTAGTACGTCATCTCGAAAATGGCACTTGCCCGCCTCCGCTAACCCGCCTCGACTTCACCGAAGACGAGGTCAAGCTTCTCTTTTGTGGTCCCGAAGTCCTGGATCATTTGGGCAGTTTTGGTTTCATTTCCGATGTGCAAGGGCGGATGCTTGAAAAACTTTATTATGTGTGTTGAATGGGTGGAGCTCCTAGTTCGGGACCCCATTCGTTTGCGCCCCGGTACTTGCACGGGCCACCAGGGCCTCTTGGATTTCCCGGTCTGGGCTGGGCAGTGCCACATCCCACCCATCTCTACTGAAATTCTTAAAGACATCGGTTGTGGATGTCTTGCTCTGACCCTCCGATGCCATATGATAAAGTGCTAGGCGAAATGTAGTATAGTGGTGTCAGTTCACCCCACCAGGGCCGAAAGGATTGAACAGGTCCCGCCGTTACAACTAATAAATTCGGGCACGCTCACCTTTGGCCGTAGCCGCTTCTCCGTCAGGATGGGCCATCTTGTGGAAGGCTGTTGGGGAAATGCCGACTGGCAACGAGACTCGCTGTCCCAGCAACACGGTCTCCAAGCTTCGGTTCGCTACTCCCGTCAGGAGACGAGGAAGTAGACGAAGCCTGCATCGGACGTGGTTACACAAACGTAGGCCCATGTAACAAAAGTTTTCGATATGAGAAATTCGCGAGAAAGCTACAGGCCGGTTTTGCCCGGAAACATTGCGTCCAAATCAATAGTTCCAGAATGCAGCTCTTGGAACGTTTACTGTTACGTGCTAGACCAGGGGCATCGTGTCCAAAACCAACAGCAATTCTCATTGGCATTAGAGCCCACCAGATTTTCGTAGTGTGCTGTAAAGACGCCAGCGTACAATGTATGGCAAAGTCAGCCATAAAAGCGTATGTTCCGAAGACAGAGTTTGCATCGCAGAAGCCACATGTGTGTCTGGTTGATTGCTTTGCGACGCGCATGTGCTTTGATGCGCATGTGTGGCATACCAGCTTCCAAAAAGTGAAGTGTTTTCTCTCAGTTTTTCTCCCTCTAAGTGATGCACACAACGGCTTTCGTAGTGGATGTTCAAGTTCCGTCTGTAGTGGCCTCGTTTCCACAGTATTGATATGCGAGAATGCTCGTTAGCTATGGTTATCCGCACTTCGGGGTACCCCACATCAGTTGAAACTGATCCTTTGTGCCCGAGTATATCGCGTCTCATAATAAAAAAATTGTTTCCAACAAAAAAAAGAGTAAAGAAACAAAAGAGTGGTGTTGGGGGTGGAGAGTGGTGGCTAGTGTTCGCGTGTCGGAAGTTAATAGTCCTTTTCACGGAATGCCTTCTTTCATACTTACCCAAGTCGTCAGAGCAGTATCTCAATCATCCCTCCACCACCCTTTTGCTGTTGCCCTCTCTTCCTGATTTGTTTAGATTGATGAAGAGGGTACAAAGCGCGCACACAAATGCGCTAAAGGCCTGCCCACACATACCCGTCACAGCGCGTCAGCACGTTGCTCTTCAACGCGGCGCTACACCCTCCCGTTATGGAGAGAGAGGGTCACAACCTCGCGTAGCCTTTTGCCCTGTCTCCCCAACGGGAGCGGTTGCGGCGCTGCGTCAAAATGCAACGCGCTCCCACGCTGCGACGGGTATGTGTGGACAGGCCTTACGGAAATCAGACGCAGCCTTGAAAAAGACAGGTCTGCTTCTTGAAACGTTTACTCCCCCAGTTTTCAAATTTCTCAGTAGCACTTTGCGTTCCAAAGGGAACAAAACAAAACAAACCTCTTAAATGCTTGCACGTTTTCTGCCAGGGTGATCTCTTCGTCAGCGCCCATGCTGTAGTAGAGCCGGGGTCCTGGGCTCAGTTTGGCCTTCCCGACCCTCTCGATGTCAGACAGAGTTCTCACCGGTTTGGCATTCGCACCCGGAGGAACTGTGGTACTACGACTCTCCATGGCCTCAGCCTCTCCTGCACCTGAAGCGTGAGCGAATAAAAATTGCAACGCATTTCTTTCCGCGACTACTAAAAATATAAAAAGTTTAGCTTCAGCTTTAGTAGCTCAGGGAAAAATGACACAAAAGAAAAACAAGTTCTTGTCAGACCTGCAGCCGAGAACCTTAGCGTCTGGTTCAATCTCAACAAGCAGTTAGTATTTGGCGCACAGCACCTTCTCAAGCGAACTACGTATGAACCTAAACTAAATATCTGATGGCAAATTAATCAGTCATAGCTGCAACCAATTTACCGGGCTAAAGAAAAAAAGAACGATGCTTCGCATTTTGCCCAGTTCGCAAACTGCATAGTCCCGGCGATTCTCGGACAAGTGTAATACAGGAACTGATTTTATACTTGGCACCAGTTTTAACGCGACAACTTTAAAGAGCAAGTTAAGCAGGAATTCTGGCGTCGGCGTCATTGGTTGCGAGCGATAAAATTATCACCTTGTCCGTGACGAAGTAATCGCAAAAGACGCAAATAAAATGAATAAAAACTAACCAGCCCCAGTATGGATCAAACCCAAGCCATCTGCGTGGAAAGCGGGCGTTCTACTACAGAGCTACAATATTGTCTTAATCTGATTTCAAAAAATGGACGAAATTTATGAATGTCATGTTATAACGTATGAGGTATTGCCTGGCTGAAGCGTAGAGTCGCGCAAGGCACCGAAAGATGCGAATTGAGTAAGTAGAGGGTGTTCTAAAGGCCCACTCACAATAACCAATCGCGCAGACGCGTTTAATCAGCAGCAGCAACAAAAGCATCAACAAACGACACACCTGCGTGGGTTCGTGTGTTGCCCTACAGACGCGTACAGTAGGCCGTTCGTTTATTCGCAAAAGGAATAATTATGACGTAGTTGGCGCTTAACATCCGTGCTTGCAATAGGCATCCAATTACACATTAAAAGGGCTAATATTAGGTGCACAGTCGTTTTTTTTTCTTTCTAACGGAATGGTTGAAGCATGCACCGAGGACCGAAGCAAGCTGGCTTTTCAGAAAGCGATGAGTGCGAGTCCAGATTACGCAATCACGATCTGCTCTTGGAGATGAAGCTCGAGCAATCTTCAATTTTTCGAAATAATTCATTCTAACATCCACGAAATTCGCCACTAACTTTTCCTGCCGCAGACGAATTCGACGTACCGCTGTTAGAAACTACGGAAAGTCTCGTAAACATGGTTAACTATAATGTGAAACTGATCGGAACAAGGAAAAAGGTATCCGACACCATCTTCGTCATTAGCGTGTACGTCGATGACATGTAGGCCCAGTTTCTATCACTTCCGCGCTCATAGATGAACAAACTCGTGCAAAGTTGCCCTGCGAATCACCCTCTCTCAACGTGGCACCTATAATCTCTAGGCTATCTCATACGCCCCCGACACCGACCAGAAGGCGCGATGGAGCTTCTGTGTACCGCCTCAGCACTGACGGCATCGACCACCAGAGATACCAAGAAAGTGAAACGTTCGCAGAACCCATGGACGTGCTCAAGTTTCCTCTTAAGGCACGTCTTCAAAAAAACGCGTCCTGAGTGCGTTTATAATCGTGACTCCTTGCCCACTTAAGAAAAAAATACATGCACTGGCGGGTTCGATTTTATTTCGTCTACTCACTGGGGTATGCCAGCGGCAGTGGCTCTGCAGTGGAGGGCCTGATTTTGCTACGTCTACTCGCTAGGCTGCGTGTTCTTGCGCTAGCATCGGATCTCGTAAACCGCATTGCCGGGTGCCTATTGAGACGCAAAGCTTGAGTTCATCACTGGAGCCTCCTCTTCTGACCTTGTTGGCAAACTCGTTTATTATACACCCTTGCAGCGGTTTCCATTTTCATACTTCTCTAGCCGTGCTCAACAAAAAAGTTAAAACTTACTTTGCTCAAAAACCTTCGCACGTACTTTCTAGTGAGCGCTATTTTCTCTATGGGTACAGTGCATGTAATGAACTTTCAACAGAAACACTATCACCTGCGTTTCATACCTTATTTCTGGTACGTTTACGCGCTACACCTGCGCGTAGAAAGTAGCGAGTAGACAGTAGCACTAAGCCATGAGGCATCGATTGCGAAGTCTGATTAACTACAAATTTCCCGGATGAGAAAATGCGCGCGTGCGCAAGGCTCACTTCCTTATTCTAGAAGGCGGGTCGTATTTTAGCAAGTCATCGAGAAATCACCGTTGCTCATATGCGTGATACAGCTAAGCGTTTCCCAAATTTGAACTTGTTGCGATTCAACGTAAGACTATCCGTCTCCTGTCAGAATAGAAATTCTCGTCCATGAAGTTCGGCCATCCCGGAAAACATTGATTCACTGGCCTTTGATCCGTCGGATAAATGGCAGATGAAGCCTGGCGTGTGCATATCTGACAGATTGCTTACTGTCCGTCTATTTATGCGTCTGTCCGTCCGTCTGTCTGTCTGTCTGTGCGTATCTCCTTGTCTGACTGTATCTGCCTGTGTCTGTATGTCTGTTTTTGTACATCTCTGTATATCTTTATCTGCCGGTGTCGTATGTCTGTATGTATGTGTGTGTATGTATGACTGTGTGTATATATGTATGTGTCTGTATGCCTGTGTGTGTATGCCTGTGTCTGTATGTCTGTGTCTGTATTTCTGTGTCTGTATGTGTATATCTGTGTGTTTCGCATTGCGGAATGCTCTCTTCTAACTCTTTCCTAACACAACCGTCGTGGCGGTGTAGGGATTACGCTGCTCGGATGCTGACCCGCAGGTCACGGGTTCGATCCCAATCGCGGCGGTCGCACTTCGATGGATGTGAATCGCTAGACACCCGTGTAGTGTGCGACGTCAGCGCACGCTAAAGGAAACCAGATGATCGAATTTTCCGGAGCCCCCAACTGCAGCGTACCTCATATCATAACGTGGCTTTGGAACGCAAACCCCATCGAATTATTATCCAAACTGTTTCACCTCTCCATACTGGGAGTTGGGCCTTCAGCCACGTGTCTAGCAGAGCAACGCTAGAATCACCGCTGGCAAAAAAACGATGCTTATGCATTCATCTCCAGGCAGCGATGAAATGTAGCAACGGGAAACGACCTGGACAAGACATCAGATCGTGAAACCACAAATTGCTGACCACCGTCAATCCCACACTCGAAAAAGCAATAATTAAGGGGAAATTGTACATGAAAATACGCATGCAGTAAACGTGCAACTTCTAGAGCTGCGTATTGGTACGCCCGCCGGTGCCAAAGCACGCGGTCGCGGAAATTCGGGAGTTATGAAATCTGCGCTTGAAGATCCCCAGACTGACATAACGCTTGCCCCGCCACGGTGGTCTAGTGGCTAAGGTACTCGGCTGCTGACCCGCAGGTCGCGGGATCGAATCCCGGCTGTGGCGGCTGCATTTCCGATGGAGGCGGAAATGTTGTAGGCATGTGTACTCATATTTGGGTGCGCGTTAAAGAACCCCAGGTGGTCGAAATTTCCGGAGTCCTCCACTACGGCCTCTCTCATAACCATATGGTGGTTTTGGAACGTTAAACCCGGAAAATCAATCAATGAATGACATAACGCTTCCCTCATATAGTAGCACGTACGCAATGGTGCCAGATCGTTGAAACAACTTTACAAATGTTGCAGAAACGTTGCATCAAGACTTGGTGTTACTGGGATTATATTAGAGAAAGATGAAACATGTATAAAGGTACTTGCCTTGCAAAATCTGTTCTTCCATTAGCCAAACTATGGGCGTCAAGAACGCGAACTATCTGTTCCCCTGTGCATACGTTATGCCCTTCTTGAATGGCACTACGAGAAAAGATGACTTGATCACGTTCTTTTTTTTTGTCCTCACTGACAATCGCCGCATTGGTCGCTTATCGATGACATGTCCTCTGCGATATCGTACTATACTCCGCCCACCATAATCGATGTGAAGTTGCGTATCTAGTAAGTGCGGTGACCCTGTCTGCGCAGCAGCTGCTTCTCTCATGACGATACAGTAGCCTGATTAATAACAAATAGGGCATTGCTCTTTATGCATCCATCACCCGGGTTTAAGACACAACAGGCATATGAAAATGTCAATGACCATTGAAGATGAGCTTCATACCTATATAGGCTAATTCCATGCTTAAAAACGCAACAGTTTTATGTTTGAACTATGACTGCTGAGAGATATAAACAAGTCAATAACCGTTGAATACGAACTACACACGTCAGGAAATTTGGTGTTTAAAAGCGCCACCATTTTATATTCGAATGACGACTGCTGAGGAATACAAAAATGTCAATAACTGTTGAAGAAGAGCTTCACACGTATAGGCTGATTCCGTGTTTAATAACACAACCAATTTATATTCAGGTCATGACTGCTGAGGGTAAGTGCAACAGATGTAGCGGACATGGTTTTGTTCCCTTTTAGGGGAAGCACTGCGGCAACAATGCGCAAATAATGTTTAAATAATAAAGTACGAGCAGAGTGACAAAACTAGGTCATGTGTCAGGGTGCAGTTTCACATAAATCGGCAAAGGCATTATCAATGTGCGATGCTACAAGTTACGATGCAAAAACTTTTTTATTGATAGATACTGCAATTTCGTACAGTATTTTCGCAGCGTTGTACATGCATATATAGGTGCATAAAACAGAAAAACAAGGAAAAAATTATCAACGAGTTTGTTCGCACGTGTGCTTTGAAGGGTTAACAAAGAAAAGGCACGTGATGTCACGACAATATTCAAATCAAACAGACAATTGATTAGCACGAATAGAAGACAGAAAACGAAACGTACGATACATATGCATCAGACAAAGGCTTCCTACAGAATGTGGGATTCATGACGCGATAGTGAATTTTTAATCAGTTTAATTGCACAATTTCTTACAATTCACTACCGTTCTAGGAATAAAAAAGATACCTAAAACAATTGGCACGTGAATTGAATTACAAGTGTACTGTATCTGTACCTGGTAGCGTAACCAGACGAAAATGCGAGAAGGTGTGATACGTCGATCTTGTACTGACATTTTATTAGCTTATTAGTTCAAAAAAGTTTTAGACAGCATACACAATATCCGTCAGTTATAGCAGGTAAGCAACATTGAAGTATGAGGTTAGTGAATCAAGTGCGACCATATACAATACAAACAATTCTGACAGCTTTTTCTCTCTTTTTTGAGGTTTTTACTTTAGATGATAGATATGTGGGGCTTAACATCCCGAAAACAACAAATGATTATGAGAGACGCCGTAGCAAAAAGATCCGAAAAGTTCGACCACCTGGGGTTCTTTAACGTGCACCCAAATCTGAACACAAGGGCTTACAAGATTTTCACCTCCATCGGAAATGCAGCCGCCGCAGCCGGGATTTGACCCCACGACCCCACGTGCGTTAGCAACCGAGTACCTTTTCCACTAGACCACCGTGGCGGAGCGAGGTTTCTATTTTTTCTACGCCAGTTTTAGTGGACGGGTGCCACATAATTACGGCATATTCCAATTTGGGTAGACGACTTTTATACGCCAGGAGGCGTATTGTTGGTGTCGACGAATTTAATACACGTCTTAAAAAGAACTACTTACGGCGGCAGTTTGCTACCACTGTGTCAAGGTGTTTTGACCACTACAGATCCCTCGTTGTGTAAAAGCCAAGTATTTATAATGCGCGAACTCAAAGGAACGTCTACTCTGCCACAGCAATGCATTAGTGACTTCCTTTTAAATATTACCCGCATATATATTCTGTATGAATGCAGTAAGACTATGTTGGGTATCACCAAGGTACTGGTTATTGCAGACATCTGCAGAAAGCAGCACCAGAAGTGGGCCGGCTGGTCGTTCTAGACAAGTATGGTTTCGTATGTACGCTGTCCGCCATCGAAATTAGCCAACGTTCACGTAACGGACGCAGTTCATTCTTCGTCAAAAAGATATGCACACCAGGCTGTCAAGCAAAGGCCACATCTCGATCTTGAAAGGATGTTTCAGTGCTTCTTTAGCCCTCGTGATTCTATTCCCACAATCCCGTTCGCTACAAGCTATTCAATGCGCCGCCATCATGGCAGATGGAATCATTCATGAAACCAATGTGACACCTGGCGTAAAAAACAGTGCGTGTAGCTATAGAAGAGGCAACGCCTCATTTGCCGAGAAAAAGACTCGTTTGAATTCATCTCGCTTGCTTTTGATTGCCGTCGAGTACGATTAGTTGATACGTTAAACTCTGTCGACAAGGCCTGCGAGGCTGAAAATGCTAGCGTCAAACTCGTCGTTCGGGCGCTTGAACAAAGGAAGAACTCACCCTGCTTGCAGCGGCAAAGTGTCGTGGCTGACGTCTGATGCACCTCTTCCATATTATGGACGCGGAACGTATAGATATAACTATACTAGCTGAGGGCATGAAGTAATACTGAGTATACGTATGCAGGTTTGCTGGTGAGCTGTTCTTGATGTGTCCACCTAGTGGACATATCCACTTCGGCGGGGCGAATTCAGTTAATCAAAAAAGTGGCGAGCCATGACATTATGGCACTCTTCGCCACGTTCACGCGCCAAATCCGCCAGTACATTCCCAGTGCAGATGGAAAGGAGGTTTAAGTGCATGGAAGGTTTTACGAATTTGTGCAACATGACGTAATAACTTCGCACCGCCGATGAACAAGAACATGCGAAAAAAGACAGCTAGCACTCGCAGTCTCTGCTCTTTTTAGTCTGTCTTTCATTTGCAGCGCTGTGAGGTTCTTCAAAAAAAGGTAAACAAAATAAATACTAACACGACACATAAACGACCTTGGCAAGTCTAAACTTTTGTGCGAACGTGTTCTGATGTTCGAGAATGACGCAGGGAATGCATACCAACCTTCCAGGTACGTTAGGTGGGTCGCCAAGGTAATCCTAATCAGTGTTGCATCCATTACCGAAAAAAGTAACTAAGTACGTTACTCGTTACTCTAACAAAAAAAAAGAAACGCGTACCACCCTAAGATACCTACAAAACAGGCAACATGTTTTCATTACTAAAAAAGTAATGGATGTTACCTCTGCCGTTACTACATAATCATAAACTTTAAGCAATGTATCTTTCGTACAGAAACTCGTTCAGGAACAATAAGAATATTTTATACCTCGAAGTCATGTTTAACATACAACTCCTCACCCAAAAAAAGGACTTTATCTAGCATGCTCGTTTAACGAGTATTACTTTTACAAGTCTACCAGACCTTAGCGATGTTATAGTGACTTAAAGCTGATTGTTACATGCGATGCCGTCTTGTAACTCGATGGCACATGTTGAAACCATTTATCTCAATGCCACATTGTACAAAATATCAGATTCAATCAGTTGTGCTAGCCTCAAGGAAAAGTGTCATTGGACTCTCAAGAAATTTGCAGTAATCAGCTTCTTCTGTGTCCGAACAGCCCCTCCAGTGGAGATCGTCGAAATCGAAAGTGGCGGTCCTTGGTGTACGTAATTCTCCGCCGCGCGCCAGTAGGCACTCACGGAGGCGCCTGCATTGGCGCTTTTTATTTTTTTGTGTGTTTGTTCGTTTGTTTGGGGAGGCGAGGGGGGTATTTTCACGCTTGCGACACCAGTTGTCCCTTGTTCCACTCGTTTCGTGACGTTTGGGCCACCAAAACTGAGGGCGCGTGTCTCATCAACTCCAGTGCGCTTGCGCGGACGACCTACACAGAAAAGAGCGATTCTGGCGCGCTGAAGAACGGCCTCATAGCTTGGTCACGGAAAAAATATTTGTGCATAAACATTGCTCGTTCACATTAGCCAGTACAATCACCGCGAAAACTTGCGAGTGTTTATGTGAGTGTGTTCAAGAACAGCCTCGCTGACTCGGGAGTTCAGTAAGCAAAAAAGTAGCTGCCATTGCGGGGAGAAAGAAATAAAACTATTTTTAATAACAAAGCTGATAAGTCTTATCAACTTCGTGCCAAACATTTCATAGCAAGCATAATTTGCTTCAATGTTGCTTTGCTTTTCATTGTGCATATATTCATATACAGGATGTCTTCTTTGTAACGGTAATATTTGCGCATTACATCATTATGAACTTTCCAGAATATCTGCTGATGAAACTAGTGCTTTTTTGTTGAATACGTTCGATATATTTTGCCTCGTAAATTATGCAGGCAAAAAGAAAACCGAATTTCTTTTCGGGCTAGTGGCTGATATATGCATGAAATATGGAATACTAAATCAATTTTAAAAGATAATTTTGCAGATTTGTGTCGATCTCTCGAGGAACTACCCGTTTGCGACAGTGACGTAGCCAGGGATTGGCACATTCGGCCCATGCCCCCCCCCCCCTTCCCCGTGAACAAGATCTGCCTAAGCCCCTGCTTTTCGATAACCACGGTTAGAAGGCCATAGTATAATAGTGGTTATGTTGGTCGTGTAGCTGTCCATATTTGCTGTTGGCCGTAGTGGGAGTGTGACAGCGATATTAATGGTCTTTATAGTTTAGAGGGTTGCGAGAAACTGGACCAACCAAGGTAGCGAAAAAAATAAAAAGCTTTTTTTTTCTGCACAGGAAAAAAAAATCAACGTTTCGTGCCTCACTTGCATTCTTTTACTCCTGCCGTGGGGTCACGCTTATTCTGCATTATGCGCAGAATTCCGTTAAGGCAGTCTCCATTGGTAGCGCATTTGTAGACCGGTCAAGTTACCGGCTTTTTTCTGGATGGACCAGGATTCCACAAAAAAAACGCTTATAACTTGGGCTCTAAGTTTGTGATGCCAAACTTGGCCAACTTGACGCAGTGGTTCTTCCCCAATTTGTCCTCAGCGAGTGCACCATATTGTCACTCGAACTTGCAGATGTCGGTTTTATGTTGCCGAAGGCTCTCGTAGAAGTTCCTTGTTTCTCCTCGTACGAAGCGTGACAATCAGTACATGGCATGGAGTAAACCAGTTCACGCGATTTTCCTCACAATAATGTCCAGAGGTGAATCTGGCACTAAGATTGATTGATTTATTTGTGGGGTTTAACGTCCCAAAACCACTTCTGATTATGAGAGACGCCGTAGTGGAGGGCTCCGGAAATTTTGACCACCTGGGGTTCTTTAACGTGCACCCAAATCTGAGTACACGGGCCTACAACATTTCCGCCTCCATCGGAAATGCAGCCGCCGCAGCCGGGAATCGAACCCGCGACCTGCGGGTCAGCAGCCGAGTACCTTAGCCACTAGACCACCGCGGCGGGGCAATCTGGCACTAAGGTCCACGCGGGCTCTCTCAGGGGTGCTTGTACCTCTATGAAAATGTTGGGAATTGTAGATTCTTCGGATCTGCTGCGAAATGATTACGTTCTTGAGATTCGTGACGCTTGCTTGCCTAGTGTGAAACGAAGTGATATGAAGTTAGATTCAATCAAAACTTGTTTGACTGTTTTGTACGTAAACTTTATTGCAAAACGTTTCCGTAACGATGAGGTGCAAGTAAAACCTAGCCAGGTTTACCCACCCCGGTAAACATTGCCCTGCCATTGCGCTCAAGATTTGACATCAAGATATGATAAGTTATTTCAAAATATAAAACAAAAATGCTTGTTTTTTTTCCAAATGCGAAGCGTTTCTTAGTAAACTTCAGCGACTTCAAGCGTATCTATCTGTCTGTCTATCTATCTATCTAGCCACTTACGCTTGGGTGCTCTCATAGTCACCCCCTTAACTTAGCGCGAACCAAAATTAGCCTGGGAGGTTACGATGGTTTTACAAATATAACGCACAGGTCAAGACAAAAATACTGTCAAAATCCCGTCGCGTACGTCGCCAAACACTTCCCGCCAGACAGTGTCACATACCCACGGGCAGGTATGTGCCACTGGTATGCAGGTATGTGCCACAGGTGATTGACATTTAGTATCTACCCAGGAACGACAAGAACACACATGAGCAAGTTTAACGTGCGAGCATTAAGAAATACCCAACATCGGTAGCGTCGGCCCGAGGAATGCAAAGAATATATGTCAGGGTCCCAGCTGGGATCCAAGCCAAGCATTCTGCGTGGCAAATAAACATTTAACCACAGAGCTACGCCAGATCTCGGAACTACTATACAAACAGACGCTAACCTTTGTGAAACGTCAATAGTGGCTTCAGTGCTGCCTACCCAATTGTATAAACATTACATATGTACTCGTTGGATACAGCCGTCCCGTCGGCTTAACGTCATTTGCGGTGAGCTGCCAGGCGCTGAAGGTGATTTATGTAGCAGTGTCCAGGGCCAGCATCTTCGCGAGCATAAGCACTTCGTATCAGCTTCTATTGTTGCTAATACGCAAATTCCAGCTGACATAGTTGCGCAAGTGGAAACAACTGGTTATATAAACATCTGCAACTTTTCAACATATATCTGTGCGTACAACATTTGCACATATATATCTAGCGTCATTTGTTGACATGTCACTCAGTAAAAAAATGCCACATGATACCCTTCCCTCCACATGCTTCGCATAACGTCGATTCCCTAATAAGCGGGATCTGCCAAACTTTTTTTTTCTCGAAAGTATTCATTGTTTAATTATGAGAATAAAAGTACAGTACTAAGTAAGAAATACTTACTGTTTCGTCTGCTGCGAAGCCAGGCGCGTTTGTCCAAGCGGTCCGCCCCCAAGGCACCTCTCGTTTTGTTGTGAAGACTAGTCAGAGGAGCGTGATGGTGCATCTACTTAGCTTCGCCGTTGTTTTCCAGTCAAAAAACGTGAACTCAATGCAATATCCTACACTGGAATCGAACATCTATTCATAGCGGTAAGTAGATGACGCTTCGCCTGAACTCTCAAATACAGCTTGCAAAGCCCCAACGTCACAACAGATCAAGTGACCTATAGCTATCAGATACTACATGTAAAGCTCCAACGTCATATCGAACCAAGAGACCTAGTGGTCTTTAGCCTCTTGCCCCGCCGCAGTGGTCTAGTGGCTAAGGTACTCTGCTGCTCACACAAAGGTCGCGGGATCGAATACCAGCTGCGGCGGCTGCATTTTCGAGGGAAGCGAAAATGCTGTACGCCCCTGGGCTCATATTTGGGCGGATGTGACAACCCCGCGTATCGATCAATCAATCAATCAAATATTTAGCCTCTTTGAACCGCAAATGCACTGCTTCAGTGACTTGCACCGCACCCCACTACTCACGCTGCGCGAAGAAAGAAACTGAAACTCCAGAAAATATCCATGAAGTGTTCGCAAGCCAACGCTATCCTATCCGAAGTCGGTACTTCCATTCATTCTCGGGTATGATAGATAGATAGACCCATGGGGTACAACGACCGCCGCGCCAGATCCCCTCTAGTTATTATTGTATGAAACTCTACAAGCTAACGAGATTACAGTTTCTGCATGGCCTCCGAGACATGCCTGCAAAAAAGGATTTATGAAGGCAGCAATCTGTGCAGTGAAACGCATTCCGACCCTCTCAGTTGTGAAAGCGTCGTGACATAAAAAACATTGCGGGAGAATGACGGGAAACAAGGGGTGCTATACTGGCCAAGCTCCAGCCAATCAGAGGAGGTCACAGTGGAAAGTCCGCTAGGTGGACACCTCGAGAATCGCGCCCCAGTACAAATATAGTGACTAGAATATACTAGGCACTATAGTGCAAACACACACTCCGAGTATATCGCTTCACCTTAGTGCGCACAAAGAGCGCTGTGTGTCGGGAGTTTTGTCGATGGCGAAGAGCTGCTTGCTCGACAGGCACTGCATTGAACGTTTTGCTAAAGATACTGCACCAAACAGCTCGCAACTTTAGATGTCTGGTCAACACAAACGAGCCCACGATGCTTCCAGTGAATATTTATTTTATTATCAATTGAAAAGCATTTCTTAGCAAACTTCAGTGACTTGGAGCGTATCTATCTATCTTAGTAATAAGGGTTGCAGCGCAAGCACGAAGGTGCTAGAAGAAACGTAAAACGGAAGGCGAGGCAAGGAAAGCAAAGAGGACAACACGAGCGCTGACTACAAACTGATTTTATTTTTCGCAGCACACATGCATGATAATATATACAACTGGCAACCTTTCAACAGCAAACGTGAGAACGTGACATATTCTGGGGAAGTGTCCGATAAAAAGAAGGCACAATGATAAAATGGCTAACCCCTATCTAAAAGCGCCATCTCTTTGTCATGCAAGGCCACCGAAGGCTGGCTCAAGCATTTGTCACCATGATTTCTAATATGATACGCCTCAGCTATTTCACGGGTTAATTTGTCCATATAGCGTACCAGCACACTGTTATGCCTGCAAGTCCACAGCGAACGTTCATGCCTCTGAAAAAGGCAATCTGTGTCAAGGCCAGCCCGCGCGCCTGACGCGTACAACTGAACGGCGTCATCACGCGGCGGTGCCTTTCTGCCGCGCACGCACAGTGAGTCACCTCAGCCAGCGAGCCCGTCGAAGCAATCGGCGACTTCCTGTCTGGCTAGTCGGACGAAATGCGTGGCGACGTCACTCGTCCTTGGGTGCAGCCACGTGCAGCGCAGCGGCTCCAGATTCGATGAGAATGACGCGGCCGAGCGGCGACCCCATTTGAGGATTCTGACCTCACGACCAGCGGCGCTTCTGGTTGGACATTTTTGTTACTCAAAGAATCCACCCGGTGCATATAAAAAAAGCCCTGCAGCGCGTCGCGAGGAGTAGACCTATGTGTCAGAGGAGAGAGCTCGGCTGTCCGAGTCTCCAAGCTGTTGGCCCCAGTGCCGAATTTGTAACGCCTCTATTTCTTTGCTGTACACAAACCTTGTTAACTCACCGTCGTCTCGTCCGCTCGTCTATCAGCTCTGCGTAGAAGCAGTCGCGAGCTGAGAAACCTACGCTACCAAACGGCTGGTGACCTTCCCGGTGGAGTTCGAAGCAGTGGCGCCTTCGGGACCGTGTTGGCGTCGCCGTCTTTCGTAACAGTGGGAGCAGCGGTGAGATTCAAGGCGCCCTTCGTAACGTCGTCGGAGGCGCGCTTCGTAACGGTGGTTGGCAGCTGCGGGATCAGCCGGCGTCAACGACATCGATGCGGTGAGTGCCTGATGTTTTCCCCTCAGTTTACCAGACTACTCTAGCTCAGGTTAGAGTAGTTTAGAGAAGGGCTGTGTGAAGCATTAAAGTGAGCTTTGATCGTTTCAAGCAAAATCGAAGTTCCTTGAAACCAAAGTTAATGCGGAGGGTGAATGTTCAAAATTGCTTGCGCGTCTTGCTAGTAGGTTTATAGTGGCTACGGCAAGTACATTCTTTACAGGGGCAAAGAGCAAGAGGCTAGTGTGAACGATGGAGAACCTTAAAGTGAAGGAACTCGTCGAATTTTGTGAGAAACTTGGCATTATTTTGGGCCGTGCGAAACAAAAGCAAGCGATCCTTTAGATCATGAAGCATGAAGGAGTGGCGGCTGAGGAAGTCGATGAGGCCTGGGCGGATATCAAAGCACGCCGCGAGGAGGCTGAAAGGCGAGAAGTAGAAGCCCGCGAACGTGAAGAAGCTGAAAAGTGAGAAGTTCGTGAACGTAAAGAAGCTGAAAGGCGAGAACGCCGTGAGGAGGCCGAGAGACAGGAGAGTCTTGAGTTGAAACGAATAGAATTGGCAATGCTACAGTGTTCGCAGGTGCCTAGCGTAGCTTCTGCGACAGTTCAAGTCAGCGGTCAGAGAATTCGCGACCAATTGCCACCGTTCGTAGTAGGCGAGGACATGGCGAAGTATCTCGTCAAGTTTGAACACGTCTGTGATCGAAATGCTTTGAAGCGGTCTCTTTGGGCGCAGAACCTGTTAGCTCTTCTTCCCGGCAAAGTGTCCGACGCAATAACTTGCTTGTCGAGGGAAGCGTTTGAGAGCTATGACGATTTAAGGAAGTGCTCTTGAGACGTTATAAGTTGTCACCCGAGGTTTTTAGGCAAAAGTTTCAGTATGCTAAAAAGGGGAATGAGTCACACGTTGACTTCGCGTTTCGTCTTAAAGCCAATTTAGTTGAATTGCTCAAGGGCGAAGGTGTTTATGACGATCGCGATAAAGTGGTAGAATGCGTTGCATTGGAGCAATTCTACCGCTGCATCGAGGAGGATGTCAAGCTTTGGCTGCAGGACAAACTTGGTGAAGTACAGCTAAACAAGACAGCAGAGTTAGCTGAGGAGTATTATACTCACCGAAAGTTGCATAGCAGGGCAGTGCGCGTTGAAAAGGATGAAAGGAAAGAGGGCTTTTCAAAGAAACCCGATCAACGGAAACCTGCTCCGCAACGTAATTTCAAGAAGGACCCGTCTCTTACGAAGGACACTGTAGGGGAAGGGCAAACGGAAGCGGAGAAATCGAGTGAGGTTCCTAAACAACGAAGTGATACCACACGGGCGTTTGCATCATGGAAGCCGCTAATCTGCTACAGCTGCAAAAAGGAAGGGCACATCGCGATAAACTGTAATCAAAAGTTTGCTTTTGCAACAATCCGAGAATCGGAAAAGAACATGCGGTTGTTATAGCAGTATATACAAGAAATTAGTGTGAATGGGAAAACGTGTCAAGCACTTCGTGACTCAGCGGCAACCATGGACGTTGTCTGTCCTTCATTGGTGTCTCCGGATGACTTTACAGGAGAATGCGCGTGGATCAGGCAAGTCGCCGAGGAGCAGAGTGCTTGCTTATCAATCGCTACGGTTGTCATTGAAGGCCCGTTCGGTAAGCTTCGCACCGAAGCGGCTCTGTCTGCCGCGCTTCCCGATCGTTTTCCTTATATTTTCTCTAACAACTCAGAGCAGCTTCTCAAAGAGCAGGGTAAATCATTCTTCTCCAACCTAGCGTACATGGCCCTCACGCGATCTCAAGCGTGGAAGCTTTCGCGGGTGCTTGATCTTGTTCAATGTGGTGAAACAAGTTCAAAAGCGGCAGACCTGTGTGACCTTGGCGGCGAGTCGACGGAACCTCAGACACGAAATTCTTCGTGTGAGTCATTTAAGCAGTCACTCGAGTGGCTCGTCTCCGAAGCAACTGGCGCGGTTTCCGTAGCAGGGGGAGACGACATGGAGCCATTGAGTCAGAGCGAGAGGGGTGCAACGCTCTCACCTGTAGCGGAAAGTTGGAGTGAGCTGTCGAGGGTTGATCGAGAAACGCTGATTCGGGAACAGCGTGAAGACCTCTCGATAAAAGCGCCAATGGAAAGCGTAAACTTGGGAAAAAGAAAAAGAATGTTTCTTTTTTGAGAAACCAGGGCTCCTGTATTGGAGCTACACAAATGCGCAAGGTCGCAAGTATGAGCAGCTCTTGTTGCCACAAAAGTATTGTCGCCAATTATTGGAACTGGCGCATGAAAACGCGTGGGCAGAGCATCTCGGGATAAAAAAATTGCCCACAGCTTCCCTCGGGGGAACACTGAGGAGGATGCGGAGCATATAATTGGTTAACGGGGTGTTAAAGTGCGACTTACTTGGGTCGATGGCTAAATTGGTTAACGTGGTTGTGAAATGGGGTGTTAAATTGCGACTTACTTGGGTCGATGGCTAAATTGGTTAACGTGGTTGTAGGAGGGGGTGTTAAATGAGTGAACACGTACACACGTATGCGAAAGGGCGGCGCTGGTCGAAGGGACGTCGATCATTGTGTTTGTGGATTCGTTGGAATTCATTTCACCGCGAGCTTGGACGTCGACGCGCCGTACAAACCAACCGACGAGCGGCAACTGAGCGAGCGAGCGCCGACCTTGAGTATATATACAGCACGACGGCGCATGCACTGTCAGCTGTTGAATGTTCTCGAAGCGCGACGCCACATGCGCGTCCACTGGAGAATCAGGAGAATTGTAGATGTCGAACGCGGTGTGTAGAGGAGGAAGGGTGCACAGATGGTGGAGGAGTGAAGCGCGCGCGGTGTGTAGAGGAGGAAGGGATGCACAGATGGTGGAAGAGTGGGCGACGGCGCGACGGCACATGCGCGCGCGTCAGCTGTCGAATGTTCGAGAAGCGGTGCGGACGGCGCGGACGGCGCACTACAAGGCGCGAGTATAAGATGCTCCGCATCTAAAAGACCAAGGCTAGAGTTTCCCTTGAGTTTTCATGGCCGAAATAGCTGGAAGAATATCGAAGACTTTGTACGCTCATTCGACACTTGTCAGAGAGCGGGGAAATCCGCGGACAAGTGGAAGGCACCCATGAAGATTTCTGATACCAATTAGGAAGTGAAATTAGGAAGGTGGCTGAACAAAATTTACTACAGTAACTTGATGAAACCATAAGTTCAACGTCAAGCGATCGTAAATATGCTGTTGAATGCTTCAGAGGAAGAAGGAGCAGAAATTTTGAGTTCTAGTGATGTAATCGAAAGGGGATCGGAGGTAATCTTGGAGCAGTTGAACCTAGAGCGCTAGGTTAAGTGAAGTCCAAAAAGAGGACCTGAAAAGGATTGTTTCCGAGTTTGAAGACGTGTGTTCGGACCGTCCCGAAAACACGACGGTGATCGAACACGATATCGAGCTAACTTGTGAGGAGCCAGTCCCTAGCAAGCCGAATCGTTGTTCCCCTGTGCAACGTCGCAAGTATGAGCCGCTCTTGGTACCACATAAGTATCGCCGCTTAAAAGTGGCCGGTTACTTAGATGGAGCATGATACTCCAACAGCCCATTTTTGACGTTCGCAAAAAAGGAAAGCTAAACGCTAATGCAGGCGCATTGAGCCGTGCGTTCTAACTAGTACCTTCTCCACCTTTCGGTTTCTCGCTAATGATTTGCGGCAAAATTTGGTCCTCATGACGGCCTTAGCTGAGCGCTCTCGTCCAGAGTGAGCTCAAGGAGCCAACTTTATGTTCCATTCTATTTCGTTACGTTGTTGTGCATGTCAAAAAATTGAGTTCTCATTTTAAGAGTCTTGTGTCCCACGTGTGTCTCTTGATGTAGAGGGAACGAAATTCCGAAAGACACGTAGCTAGGTATATGTTGTAATATAATTTGTCTGGTATTCCGTCGGTTGACCGAGGGCACTTGCTTGTGTCGTGTGTTGTCTGTTGTCGAACCGTTCTTGACAAGTTGCAGAACCATCGACAAGTGCTGAGACTAAAGATCGTCAGAAGAGACGAGCGAAGCTGGTCGACAAGTTTTGGCGACAAGCCAGTGGATCTGGGATTCGTCCTCGAGAATAGATGTGTTCCCGGAACGGAGTCTGGAGCTGCATTCTCCCCATGGCCCTGGAGGCGAACCTGGAGAAACCTGGCGAACGAGCGCGCCTGACATCCGAGCCACGTGGAAGCAGCTCGTCTTTCCGGCGCAATGTCTGGCGGTGGGGGTGCTGTTATGCCTGCGAGTCCACAGCAAACGTCCATGCCTCTGAAAAAGGCAATCTGTGTCAAAGCCAGCACGCGAGCCCGCCTGACGCGAACAACTCAACGGCGTCATCACGCGGTGGTGCCTTTCTGCCGCTCACGCACAGTGAGTCACCTCAGCCAGCGAGCCCGTCGAAGCAATCGGCGCCTTCCTGTCTGGCGAGTCTGACGCAATGCGTGGAGACGTCACTCGTCCTTGGGTGCAGCCACATGCAGCGCAGCGGCTCCAGATTCGATGAGAATGACGTGGCCCAGTGGCCGCTTCTGGTTGGACATTTGGTTACTCAAAGAATCCACCCGGTGCATATAAAAAAGCCCTGTGGCGCATCACGAGGAGTAGACCTACGTATCAGAGGAGAATGCTCGGCTGTCCGAGTCTCTCAGCTGTCAGCCCCAGTGCCGAATTAGTAACGCCTCTATTTCTTTGCTGTACATAAACCTTGTTAACTCATCGTCGTCTCGTCCACTCGTCTATCAGCTCTGTGCAGAAGCAGTCGCGAGCTGAGAAACCTACGCTACCAAACGGCTGGTGACCTTCCCGGCGGAGTTCGAAGCAGTGACGCCTTCGGGACCGTGTTGGCGTCGCCGTCTTTCGTAACAGTGGAAGCAGCGGTGACATTCGGGGCGCCCTTCGTTACGTCGTCAGAGGCGTTCTTCGTAACTACACTCACGCCCGGAAATCGAGGCTGGCACCCGCAGCTTTTACAGTGCAAAACAAGGTTTGAACTTATTCCTTTGCATAAATCGTTCATATGCTTTCCCAATCTTTTATTAATGCACCGCCCAGTTTGGCCTATATAACAACGACCGCACGTTAAAGGAAGCATGTAGACAACACGAACTACGCAATCTATAAATTTATTTCTGTGTTTTACGGCGCCTGTCCAACTTTTTGTAATGATTTCATTGAGGCGCTCATCCATCATTCTGCATATCTGGCCTACTTTGCACGGGGCTGATAAAACTACATCCACATCATATCTCGAGCCTACCTTTTTCAAACCATGAGATATACTGTGGAAGTATGTAATTGACAGTAACTCTTTTTCGCTCTTTTTTCCTGCTGCCTTTTCTTGTCTTTGTTCAATTTTCTGCAGCAAAGTTTTGCACCCTGAAGAAATTACAAATTTTGGAAATCCCGCTGACAGAAGTCTGTTAATCTGCATTGTTACACTATCAGTCATCTTGTGTAGGCATGACTTAGATAAGCCAGCACACACAGCTGACGAAGCGATAGCTCTCTTGACCAGTTTCGTGTGGCAGGAAGCATAGTTTAACAAGGGTTTAACACTTCGCGGTTGGTATTCCCAGCATACGTGATTTGAAAACAATGTAATATAATAATACCTAAGGACCTCAATGATTTTTGTTGAGGAACTTCGCAAGCGAAGTCTAGCCCACCTCCATGTGTTTTAAAAGCACTCAATACAAGTTCAGCCGGGTTTTTCTTATTCGTTGCGGAAGACTGCAGAGAAATGAAATAGTCGTTCACATATCTGAAGGCGGTTTGTACCAAATCTACGAGGTTTTCTTTGAGGATAGTGTCAATCTTGGCAAGAAAAATGTCACTCAGAACCGGGGCGACCCTTGACCCTATACAGGCTCCCTTACGTTGTCTATAAAGAGACCCGCCCCACGATACAAAAGTAGAATTCAAGTAAAATCTTTCTGTCACCATGTTAGAAAACGTGGTGACAGATGCGTGAGCCAGCCTTCGGTGGCCTTGCATGACAAAGAGGTCGCGCTTTTAGATAGGGGTTAATCATTTTATCATTGTGCCTTTTCTTTATTGTACACTCCTCCAGAACTATGTCATGTTGCTCACGTTTGCCGTTAAAAGGTTGCCTGTTGTATATATTATCATGTGTGCTGCGAAAACTAAAATCAGTTGGTAGTCAGCGCTCGTGCTGTCCTCTTTGCTTTCCTTGCATCGCCTTTCGTTTCACGTTTCTTCTAGCACCTTCGTGCTTGCGCTGCAACCCTTATTACCATGGAATTTAACCAACTAGCGCAAATAGCCGTTCTATCTATCTATCTATCTATCTATCTATCTATCTAGTTAGTTAGTTAGTTAGTTAGTTAGTTAGTTATAGGTAGTTATTTAGTTAGTTATAGGTAGTTAGTTAGAGTTAGTTAGAGTTAGGTAGTTATAGTTAGTTAGTTAGTTAGTTAGTTAGTTAGTTAGTTAGTTAGTTAGTTAGTTAGTTAGTTAGTTAGTTAGTTAGTTAGTTAGTCACTTACGTTTAGGTGCTCTCGTAGTCACCCCCTTAACTTGGCGTGAACCAAAATTAGCATGGGAGGTTAAAGTGGTTTGTCGAATCTGACGCATTGGTCAAAACACAAATAATGTCACAATCTCGTCGCGTACCTCGTCAAACACTTCCCGCCAGACAGTGGCACCTACCCACGGGCAGGTATGTCCCGCTGATATGCGGGTATGCGCAACAGGTGATTGACACTTAGCGTCTACCCAGAAACGATGACGACACACATGGGCAATTTTATCGCGCGAGCGTTAAGAAATATCCGATATTGGTAGCGTCGACCCAATGAATGCAAATAAATGTCAGAGTCCTAGCTGGAATTGAACACAAGCATTCTGCGTGGCAATGAATAATTTACCGCAAAGCTACGCCAGGTCTCGGAACTACTTTTCAAATAAACGCTAATCTTCGTTAAACGTTAATAGTGGTAGAGTGATGCCTACTCCATTTTAAAAACATTACATATGTACTCCTTTGATGCAGCCGTCACTTAAGGTTAACGTCAATTGTGGTTAGTTGCCATGCGCTGTAGTTGATTTATGTAGGAGTGTCCAGGGCCAGCATCCTCGCGAACATCAGCACTTCATATCAGCTGCTGGTGTTACTTATACGCATGTTCCAGTCGGCATCGCTTCGCACGTGCAAACAACTGCTCATATAAACATTTTCAACTCTTCCACAAACGTTTGTACGTGCTACATTTGTACACATATTTATAATCATTTATTGAAGTGTGGCTCAATAAAAAATTGCAGCATGGTCACCTTTTCTCCGCATGCTTCACATAACGTCAATTCCCAGGTACGTGGAATCTGCCGAATTTTTGTGTTTGTGTGTGCTGCTTGGCTTCTTGTCTGCAATTACCATTCTTTTTTTTACAGCGAATCACTGCTTCTCGAGACTTTGCATAACGGGCGTGAAGCATTACGTTTGTGTACGAACAAAATGTTTTTGTAGTATACGTTAGTACAGTTCTGTGGGAAAATCATCAAGGTGTTTGCATCTTGCATTACCTAAATGAATTACTAAATGAAGTACAGAACGCTAGGAATGTCTGTAACCAAAAACAAATTGCCAACGTGCTGACGTTAGAGGGCGCGCAATTGGTTCTAGTATTAGGTTCTTTTGTGACAATTTAGCATCAAGACCACCTCATTTCGTGGTTTTAAAGAGCATTAATTGGGCACACGATCTCACCAGAGAATGATTGGCCACCCTGGTGCAGTATCTGGCCACCCCCTCCCGTAGGCATTCGTCAATTAACTCACGGCCCTCAGTCCCCACCAGCTGCGGAGCAACTGACCACGGCGGCGGTCAGATCTGCAAAGCAGCAGAGGGTGCTAGGAATCTCTGGATACGGACAGGCCACCATAGGAACTTGAACTTAGCAACGTTTAACGTTAGAACGTTATTTAGTGAGGGAAGTTTAGCTGTATTATTCGAGGAGCTAGAAGGCAATAAATGGGATATAATAGGGCTGAGTGAGGTTAGGAGGACAGATGAGGCCTATACTGTGCTACAGAATGGGCACGTCATTTGCTATCGGGGCTTGGCAGACAGAAGAGAACTGGGAGTAGGGTTCCTAATTCACAGAAACATAGCTGGCAACATAGAGGATTACTATAGCATAAATGAAAGAGTGGTAGGCATTGTAATTAAACTGAATAAAAGATACAAAATGAAGGTAGTACAGGCTTACGCGCCTACATCCAGCCATGATGACGCTTCAGTTGAAAGCTTCTATGAAGACGTGGAATCGGCAATGAGTAAGGTGAAAACACAGTATACTATAGTAATGGGCGACTTTAATGCAAAGGTAGGGAAGAAGCAGGCTGGAGACCAGGCAGTAGGATATTATGGCATCGGCACTAGAAACGCCAGAGGAGAGCTACTAGTAGAATTCGCAGAACGGAATAATCTGCGTATTTTGAATACCTTTTACCGAAAACGAGAAAACCGCAAGTGGACATGGAGGAGCCCTAATGGCGTAAATAAGAACGAAATAGACTTTATAATGATTGCACACCCAGGAGTCGTGCAGGATGTGGAAGTGGTTGGCAAGGTAAGATGCAGTGACCATAGAATGGTACGGGCTCGAATCCGCCTAGACTTGAAGAAGGAACGACAGAAACTGATACGCAAGAAGCTAATCAATGAGCTAGCACTGAGAGGGAAAGTACAGGAATTCAGAGTGTCACTGCAGAACAGGTACTCTGCTCTTAGCGAGGAAACCAACCTTAGCGTAGATACAATGAATGATAATCTGACGAGTATCATCACGGAGTGTGCAGTGGATGTTGGAGGCAGGGTAGCTAGACAGGACACCGGCAAGCTTTCCCAGGAAACGAAGAATATAATTAAGAAGCGTCAAATCATGAAAGTGTCAAGTACAACAGACAAAATAGAACTGGCAGAGCTTTCGAAGTTGATTAATAGACGTAAAGTATGCGATGTAAGAAGGTATAACATAGAGAGAATTGAGAACGCTCTGAAAAACGGAGGAAGCGTCAAAGCAGTGAAGACGAAACTTGGGATAGGCAAAAGGCAGATGTATGCACTGAGGGACAAAGAAGGCAAAATAACTACCAATATGGATAGGATAGTTAAAATAGCGGAGGAGTTTTACAGAGATCTGTACAGTAGCCGAGACAACCACGACCTTAATACTATAAGAACTAGCAGTAACCCAGACGACACCCCACCGGTAGTGATAGAAGAAGTCAGAAAAGCCTTGGAGAGCATGCACAGAGGCAAAGCTGCTGGTGAGGATCGGGTAACATCAGATCTGCTGAAAGATGGAGGACAGATTGTGTTAGAAAAACTAGCCACTCTATTTACGAGGTGTCTCCTGACGGGAAAAGTACCAGAGTCTTGGAAGAACGCTAACATCATCTTAATACATAAGAAAGGAGATGACAAGGACTGGAAGAATTACAGGCCGATCAGCTTGCTCTCTGTAGTATACAAGCTATTTACAAAGGTAATTGCTAGCAGAGTAAATAAAACATTAGAATTCAATCAACCAAAGGAACAAGCAGGATTTAGAACAGCCTACTCAACAATTGACCACATTCATACTATCAATCAGGTAATAGAGAAATGCTCAGAGTATAACCAACCATTATACATAGCCTTCACAGATTACGAGAAGGCGTTTGATTCAGTAGAAATATCAGCCGTCATGCAGACACTGCAGAATCATGGCGTAGATGAAATATATATAAACATTCTGGACGAAATCTACAGGGGATCAACTGCTACCATAGTGCTTCATAAAGAAAGCAACAGAATACCAATAAAGAAGGGTGTAAGACAGGGGGACACAATCTCCCCAATGCTATTCACTGCGTGCTTACAGGACGTTTTCAGAAGCCTAGATTGGGAACAGTTAGAGATAAGAGGTAATGGAGAGTACCTCAGTAACCTGCGCTTCGCCGATGACATTGCATTGCTGAGTAACTCAGGGGACGAATTGCAACTCATGATTACGGAGTTAGACAAGGAGAGCAGAAAGGTGGGTCTTAAAATTAATCTGCAGAAAACGAAAGTAATGTACAACAACCTCGGAAAGGAGCAGCGCTTTGCGATAGGTAATAGTGCACTTGAAGTTGTAAAAGACTATGTCTACTTAGGGCAGGTAATAACCGCAGTGCCTAACCACGAGATTGAAGTAACTAGAAGAATAAGAATGGGGTGGAGCACATTCGGCAGGCACTCTCAAATTATGACAAGTAGATTGCCACTGTCCCTCAAGAGGAAGGTATATAACAGCTGTATCTTGCCGGTACTTAGCTACGGAGCAGAAACCTGGAGACTCACAAAGAGGGTTCAACTTAAATTGAGGACGACGCAGCGAGCAATGGAAAGAAAAATGGCAGGTGTAACCTTAAGAGACAAGAAGAGAGCAGAGTGGATTAGGGGACAAACGGGAGTTAAGGATATCATAGCTGCAATAAAGAAGAGGAAATGGACATGGGCCGGGCATGTAGCACGTAGACAGGATAACCGCTGGTCATTAAGGGTCACCAACTGGATTCCCAGAGAAGGGAAGCGGGGTAGGGGGAGACAGAAGGTTAGGTGGGCAGATGAGATTAAGAAGTTTGCGGGTATAAAAATGCAACAGCAAGCACAGGACCGGGTTAACTGGCGGAACATGCGAGAGGCCTTTGTCCTGCAGTGGTCGTAGACAGGCTGATGATGATGATGATGATGATGATGAATTGGGCACAACGTGTAAGTTCGAATTC
The DNA here is from genome assembly GCA_013436015.1 of Rhipicephalus annulatus. NCBI lineage: Eukaryota > Metazoa > Arthropoda > Arachnida > Ixodida > Ixodidae > Rhipicephalus > Rhipicephalus annulatus. The sequence continues at coordinate 75,385 of WOVY01005793.1, forward strand.
ACAGGTGTAATTGGGGCATATTTAAGGAAGGAAAAACTATTGGCTGGCTCTGGTGCCAACGTTAAAGCTCGAAATTATTAATGAAATGCCATTCCACTCCTTTGTGACTGCACTTTGCAATGAAAACTGAAGGTTTTACAGCGGAAGCTGTTATGAGGCTAAAACAAGCGTCACTTGCGTCATAGTTGTCCGCCGCTACCAAAATCCGTATAACTAGAAAAAAATCCAAGTGAACAAAAAACTTTTAGGACACAATGGGATTCAAGCCCGAGTCCTTTGCGTGCCAGCCCAGAGCTTTACCACTGAGCCATGCCGGCGCTTGAAACACCGCGGCTAATTGGCCTTCCAAAACGTGTGCAGATGGTCGTCCAGCGACCCACACCGGGATGTTTAGTATTTAGACTGCATGCAGAATGCACAGTTAATCATCAGCTCAGTCGATCCATGCCAACTTGTCGGGATATTGTTTGTTGTGATGGGGCTCGTTTGCAGAAGCTGGACGACCAAAAAGCTTTAAAATAATCGTGAAATATTTAACACGTGTGGTCTGAGTCCAGTGTGTGGAGCGCGCTAACACTGCTTAACGAAGAAAACAAAAAAGCCCCCATCACGATGTCTCAAAATCACGTCAGTATTTCTTTCAGTACTTCACATGGAAATCGCGCGATCGAAACCGGCGGCGGCGGCCCTATTTATACGGAGGCAATTTGCACTCAGACTTGTGTGCTCGTTTTACCTGAGGTAGTCGGAATTTCTGGAGCCCTTCACTGCGGTGTCTCGTGGTCGTACTGTGCTTTCTGCGACGTAAAATCATAACAGTTACGATTTCTGGACAGCATTGTTGAAGAAAATCCGTCGTGCCTACGAGAGCCGGAGCATAGCTGTTTAACGGGCACTCACCAGTCAAAAGAAACGTTTGGCGAAGCTTGCGAGGCACCACATAAAGAGAAGAAAAAACACACTTTTGGCGTCCGTTTTCCTACCGGATTTCATGATGTGTGGCGTTCCCATGCGGCCTTGTGCCAATTCACTGTGCCTTATTCAAGCAGAGCGAGTACTTTGTTTTTTAACCTTGGTATACCCTAAGAGTGCGATCGCACCTGCGAGTGGCAGCACAGCTGCACTTTCGGCTGCTATTTTTTTTACCATAATTTACCGACTCGTCCAAGGGTCTACGCTGCTATTTTATTGCTGTGTACCTCCTTCCACCAGCACACGCGCATCAAGCGCCGTTCAACGAAGCAATTAAACAGCATGTCACAGCTCCGGCCTCGGTAACGCATTGTAAAATTCCGCCGAAAACCATTGCTCATACATGTATACACCACGCCACGCTTGTGTTTCATAGGCTGTTGAAGCTGATTTTCGGACTCGCGTAGCTACATCAAGCGTTTACATATTCCGCAAGAGCCGTCAGGTAGGTAGGTCGGTAATCAACTTTATTTATTCACGAAGGAATCATTTGAGGGGGGGTGTGGTTGGGGAAGTGGAATCAGGATGACGACGAGCCCTCGGGCCGCTCTAGGTGGCCGGACACTGCTGTGCTTCGGCGACCCTTCTGGCCCAGCTCACTGTCCGGAGCTGTAAACCCGGTTGCGAGCTGCGCAGAGCAGCCTCCCATCGCTCCTGGTGTTCAGACCCTTGCCACGGAGGCTTGGGTTTGTTAGGACAATTCAGAAATATGTGCTGGAAGTCGGCTCTGGTGCTAGAACATAAGTTGCAATGAGGCGAGGTTTCGCCATGTGTAAAAAGGGAGAGAAGAAAAGGAGTCGTTACTGTGGCCGTTTGAAGTCTGCGCCACAAAGTCTGGTCACTTCTGGAGAGAGATTTATGTGACGGGGGATACGTTAGCCGGGAGTTTCGGTAAAATAGCGTGATATTTTGATAGCTGAGGAGTCAATCCCTGGCACTTGGAAGCGAAGGCAGGTCGCTGGGAGCCCGGTTGGCGAGTGCTCGGGCATGGGTGTGAGCGGCCGTGTTGCCTGGGTGTCCACAGTGCGCAGGGACCCAGAGGAGGGTGATGAGGCGATCAGGCGGAAGAGATGATTCAAGAACTTTAGCAGCCGGAGAATGAATTCGGAAAGTGGCGAAATTACGAATTGCAGTTTTTGAATCAGAAAAAATATACTCAGCGGAGGAGTGAACAATGGCTAAAGCAATTGCCGTCTCCTCTGCTTCCAGGGATTCTGTCGAATTTGGAAGGGACGCAGCAGCGACCTGTTTTTGAAATCCATCTACGACGGCTACCGCGAAAGCTTGATGATCTACATATTCGGCCGCGTCTACATAGACTGCGGGAGAATTAGGAAGGAAGCGCTTCTGAAGGGACTTGGCTCGAGCTTCCCGTCGCGCCGATTATGTTCTGGGTGAGTATTTTTGGGGAGTGGTGGGATTAATAGGTTGCTGCTAACAGTGACGGGAACTGTGTGCGTGGCCGTGGTGTGACCAGGAACGTTGATTCCAAGTCGGCGCAGGAGTACCTGTCCTGTTTCTGTGAGTGATAGTCTTTGATATTGGCTGAAAAGATGCGCCCCAAAGCTCTCCCAGAGTGTTGTGCACACCAAGTTGAAGTAGTTTATCCGTGGCTGTTGATTTAGGGAGACGGAGCGCAGTTTTATAGGCATTACGAATGAGTCTGTCAAGTTGCTCGATCTCCGTAAGTGAGAGATAGAGGTAGGGGATAGAATAGGTAATTCTGCATAGGCAAAAGGCCTGTATGAGGCGGCGTGTGTCTGCTTCCCTTATGCCGCGATGACGATTGGATATGCGCTTAATGAGGGAAGCTGTATTTTGAACTGAGGTGCGGATTAACTTTATGGTGTCAGCGTTCGAGCCATTGTCGGAAATATTAAGGCCTAAAATATTGATTTTATTGACCCTGCGAATAGGGGTGTCATCAAGCATGACTTGAATGTGACATGTATCTTGCTTTTTAAAGTCAATTACTAGGAGTTCCGATTTAGCCGCCGAGCAGGTGAGCCCATTATTGTTGGCGTGTTTAACAACAATGTCAGCGGCCAACTGAAGCTTCGATTCGATTTCGCCATGTTTGCCAGTATTGACCCAGATGGTGATGTCATCCGCGTACATGGAGTGATTGATGGAAGAAAGTTTGGCAAGTTCCCGTGCTAGCGGTATGAGAGTAACGTTAAAAAGGAACGGGGACAAAACCAATCCCTGGGGCGTTCCCTTGCTACCTAGCATGAAGGGATCGGTTTTGAAAGTTCCCAACTGTAGGCAGACGGACCTATTGCTGAGAAAGGCAGAGACATACCTGTGCGTGCGAGAGCCTACGTTTAGTTCTCTAAGAGATTGTAAAATCGAGGAGTGAGAAACATTCTCAAAAGCCTTAGTCAGGTCCAATGCAAGGATGGCTCTGGTGATGTGTGGAAAAGTAGGATTTAGCACGTCCTCCTTAAGCTGCAGCATGACATCCTGAGTGGAGAGTCCCGCTCGGAAGCCGTACATGGTGGAGGGAAACAGTTTTTCTTGTTCCATGTAGCGGTTAAGACGATCTAGAATTACATGCTCCATCAGCTTTCCTGTACATGAGGTAAGAGAGATCGGTCTCATCTTATTAAGGTCTAACGGTTTATTATGTTTGGATATGAAAGTCACCTTAGCTGACTTCCATTCCTGGGGCAGCATGCTCTGCTCCCATTGCTGATTCATGTAATCGGTAAGAGCTCTTACCGATTCATGTAATCGGTAAGAGAATTTCGGAGTGTTTTGTTAGTAATTCCATCTAGTCCTGGAGCAGATGTGGTGCGAAGTTTGCTTAGGGAAGCCCAAACTTCCGCCTCTGCAATTGGTGCATCCAAGTCTGCATTGGGAGCTCCATTATAGGTAGGTAACGATTCTCGCCTTGGGCCAGGGAAATACGTAGTTTTAAGAGCAGTTTCAACGTCTTGGCCTTGTTTTTCAACTTCAAACAAGAGTTTCGTAATTCGCTTAATACTTTCACATTGCGAGGAGCATGGATCTAACATATGGCGAAGCAGAGACCAAGAGTTCTTCATATGTAGAGTACCGTCGAGCCGGTTACATATCTGGTTCCATTGCTGCGATGAAAGTTCGGCCGCGTGTTCAGTTACAAGCTGGAATGTTTGTGACATTTTGCATTTTAGTTTACGATTATATTTTTGCTTGATCCATCGTTTCTCCGAGCTCTGAAAGGCCTCCCATAGGTGGAGTAGCCTGCTGTCTACTGGATCACGGATATGTGCTGCTGGGGCTACTTTTTCGCTAAGAGCTACATCCTGTTTAAGCTGAGAGGCCCAGTCTTTGTAGTCTTGAATTTCTTTTTTCGGGTTTCGGTCTCGGATTTCGCGAAATTTATCCCAGTTAACAATATGTTTTAAATGAAACTGTGGACGAAAATTGGCATGGGGCAGCATAATTGTTAGGATGTAAAGATAACTGCCGAGGTTGACCCCACTGTGTGTCCAGTTCGCTTGTCGCACATTTTTAGTGAAAGTAAGATCAGGGGTGGTGTCTCTGCTCACACTGTTGCCAATTCGTGTTGGTAGCATGCAGTCAGTGACTAGAGTGCACCTGTTTCGCTGAATGTATTGAAGAAGGCTGGTGCCCTTCCGAGTGTTTCTCCTGTAACCCCAATCTACGTGCGGGCATTAAAGTCACCCGTTACAACTATGGGAGCAGAGTTTGCTATTTGGATGGCCCTATCGATTGCTTCAAAAACAGCAGTGAGGCCATCTCTAGGATGACAATAAATATTCAAAATAAAGTATGTGCCTTGTCCTGTACGACGTGGGAGAAGTTCAAGAAGAAGGCAGTCACTGTAAAGATCGGAAAGATCGTGCGCTATAAACGAGATATTCCTCTGTATATATGTGGTAGCCCATGGGGAGCTAGGATGCGAATGTACAGCCTGATAGCCGAGGAGTTTGCAAGCTTTTAAAGGCTCCTGTACGGAGATGACATCAGGGGCCCGTGTAGACCGCTGTATATAAAGTGAGAGGTTGTCTCTCTTGTTTCTTAAACCACGGCAATTCCATTGCCATATGCAGAGTGAAGAGGGTGAAGATGAGGCAAGAATGCAGGAGGGGGTTATGGCTGCGAAGGCGCTGGAGAGGGTTGAGATTGTGGGAGAGATTCGAGCCGAGCAACTAACACGACTAGAATACTCTCTATCTTATTGAAGCGTTCAGCAATTTGCGTAAAGCCTAAATCAACCTTTTGTTTGAGTTCCCGGTGTTCTTTCTGATTTTTTTGACTGGTGCTTTTAAAATCGTCCTCCGATGGCTCGGTTTGCTCTGTCTTTTTCTTTTTTGCTGGCTGTGGAGAGGAATTTATAATATCGGTCCCTGACTCAGCTGCCATATCAGGCTCTATGACAGAGGGGGAGATGGATAGGGGTGGAGAAGACACGGGTGGGGCAGCTGTAAGTGTACTTAAACGTTCTAGCACCAGAGCCAACTGTTGCTTTAACTCTTGATTCTCTCGCAATAGACGTTCGATAGTCTCCTGAGTTTTAGAATTTTCTTTAGCGTCAGAGAGCATACAACAGGAGCAGGAGGGTTGCTTTGCCCAGCTCACCTTTTCGGGTTTGGTGCTGAAGTCGCGGCTTTGTGATGCACTTCGTGCAGGGATTTTGCCTTTGCTGTCACGGTTTCGTCCAGGACTCCTGCTTCTGCTGCTACGGTTTCGTCCAGGTCTCTTGCTTTTGCTGCTACGATTTCTACCGTCAATGCTTGAAAAAAACTCCTTCTCGAGCTGGAAATGGGCTGCTCCTGCTGGTGCTCTTGTTGCGGCCTTTGTTGTGGCCGAGAGAGACGGCTGAAGCCACGCTGAAAGCGTTGCTTGCATGCCCTGTCACCCGTCTTGTGAGCGTCCCCACAGATGACGCACTGCGGGGTGCAGGGATAGTCCTCCGGGTGTTTCTGTCCGCAGCTTGAGCAAGTGAGGCGATTTGGCAAAGGACATACATCTCGTCGGTGGCCGACTTTTCTGCAGCTTAGGCACGCTTCCACCTTCGGTCAAAAGTTGAAAACGGCGTAGAGGATGCCAAATATTTTGACTGACGGAGGAAGCTCCTCAGCCATGAAGTGAATGAGCACTGAGCGTGAGGTACGCCCCATGTCCCTTCCCTTGCTTGAACTATTGGTAGGAGGGGATTCGCCCGACGTAATCTTGAAGCAAGTCCTGAGGTGATTCACCACTCCAAGCGCGGTAGATGATCCCTGCCCGTGGCCCTTCCGGGGGAGCTATGTAGGCGTGAAATCCCTGTTTTTTACCACGTAGCGTGAGTTCTCGTATTTTTGCATAGTTGGCAACTCAGTCGGCACAAGATGTGGACACGGTGAAAATATTCTTGGCCAGATTGGTGCACACAAGATCTTCGTCGGCAACCACAGAGTGCAGTCCGCTTTTGGCGACTACAGCCGCTCGTAACTCTACGTCGTGTTATTGGGCCAGATATACGCCCGCACTCGGACGAAAGATAATCTTGAAGTCGTCGACTGGCAACCGTGGCAGTCGTTTTAAGCGAGGACGTGCCACAGCTGTGTTGTCGAGCTTTGAGGAAACGCTGGGCGGTGATTCCGTTTTGCGTGCTGGCGTTTCGGCAGCTGACGCCGCATTACTTGACTGCGTTCCTTCAGTTTCTTTTGACTGTTGTGGAGGTGAGCGTTGTCGGGCATTCAGTACTACACTCCATTCTTCTAGGTTGAATTCTGTGGCAGGTAAATCCGTGCCACTCACCCTGTATGCCATTGCGTTGTCGAATGAACTTGTGCACACGCGTCGAAGCGCGAGCCCGACGCCGGTGCCGGTGGCATTAGGGCTAACGAGGCGACGTTGCACCGCTCAGCAAGAGTTGATGTTTGCAAAGCTCCTCAAGAACAAAGAGGTTTGAGGCACTCACCAGCAGCGTCGGCAATTTGCTGAAGTTCAAGAGAGACCACTGTTGGCACCAACAAAGCAGTCTTGGTTCGACAAAAACTTCGTAGAATACGGAGCCCATGCGAGGCACACCAGCCTTGCCTGGTCCCCTAGCGGACTCCAAGAGCCGTCATCTTTTGTGTAATCATGCCCTGTTTTGCACAAACAGCAGCTCTACCACAGCGTCGCAAAGGGTAGAGATAGACGAGACATAAGAGGAAGGCAGGGAGGTTGCCCAGGTGCTAGGATCCGATATGCTGCCCTGCTCTGTGGTTGGGCAATATGGGTTTGAAAGAGAGAGAGGGAAAAAACTCGCTGATCCCACGTGCAGAATGAATTCATGATATGCAGAGCACGAATGAGGACGGTTGATATTAACAGCAGATTAACAGCAGATTGCAAGTATTTTAGACATGAACGCTGTTGCGGGACAAAAGCTGGAACCTAACCACAAGGTGATTGAGCGAGTACGCGAGAAGGAAATTGGCTGCCATCCCGCCCCGCGAAGGCAAATGTACAGCGAAGCACTATGAAAAACCAGGCATGCTAATAATAATAATAATATTAATAATAATAATAATAATAATAATAAATAATAGAAATTTTCGACCATCTGGTGTTCTTTATCACGCACGGACATCGCCCACTACAGGAGCCTCCACCATTTCACCTTTACCTAAATGCGACCGCCGCGGCCGACATCGCACGCTGATAGGGAGATGAGAAAAGGTCATCATCATCATCATCATCAGCCTGTCTACGTCCACTGCAGGACAAAGGCCTCTCCCATGTTCCGCCAGTTAACCCGGTCCTGTGCTTGCTGTTGCATTTTTATACCCGCAAACTTCTTAATCTCATCTGCCCACCTAACCTTCTGCCTCCCCTTACTCCGCTTCCCTTCTCTGGGAATCCAGTTGGTGACCCTTAATGACCAGCGGTTATCCTGTCTACGTGCTACATTCCCGGCCCATGTCCATTTCCTCTTCTTTATTGCAGCTATGATATCCTTAACTCCCGTTTGTCCCCTAATCCACTCTGCTCTCTTCTTGTCTCTTAAGGTTACACCTACCATTTTTCTTTCCATTGCTCGCTGCGTCGTCCTCAATTTAAGTTGAACCCTCTTTGTGAGTCTCCAGCTTTCTGCTCGGTAGCTAAGTACCGGCAAGATACAGCTGTTATATACCTTCCTCTTGAGGGACAGTGGCGATCTACTTGTCATAATTTGAGAGTGCCTGCCGAATTTGCTCCACCCCATTCTTATTCTTCTAGTTACTTCAATCTCGTGGTTAGGCTCTGCGGTTATTACCTGCCCTAAGTAGACATAGTCTTTTACAACTTCAAGTGCACTATTACCTATCGCAAAGCGCTGCTCCTTCCCGAGGTTGTTGTACATTACTTTCGTTTTCTGCGGATTAATTTTAAGACCCACCTTTCTGCTCTCCTTGTCAAACTCCGTAATCATGAGTTGCAATTCGTCCCCTGAGTTACTCAGCAATGCAATGTCATCGGCGAAGCGCAGGTTACTGAGGTACTCTCCATTACCTCTTATCTCTAACTGTTCGCATTCTAGGCTTCTGAAAACTTCCTGTAAGCACGCAGTGAATAGCATTGGGGAGATTGTGTCCCCCTGTCTTACACCCGTCTTGATTGGTATTCCGTTGCTTTCTTTATGAAGCTCTATGGTAGCAGTTGATCCCCTGTAGATTTCTTCCAGAATGTTTATATATATTTCATCTACGCCCTGATTCCGCAGTGTCTGCATGACGGCTAATATTTCTACTGAATCAAACGCCTTCTCGTAATCTATGAAAGCTATGTATAGTGGTTGGTTATACTCTGAGCATTTCTCTATTACCTGATTGATAGTATGAATGTGGTCAATTGTTGAGTAGCCTATTATAAATCCTGCTTGTTCCTTTGGTTGATTGAATTCTAATGTTTTCTTTACTCTGCTAGCAATTACCTTTGTAAATAGCTTGTATACTACAGAGAGCAAGCTGATCGGCCTGTAATTCTTCACGTTCTTGTCATCTCCTTTCTTATGTATTAAGATGATGTTAGCGTTGTTCTAAGACTCTGGTACTTTTCCCGTCAGAAGACACCTCGTAAATAGAGTGGCTAGTTTTTCTAACACAATCTGTCCTCCATCTTTCAGCAGATCTGATGTTACCCAATCCTCACCAGCAGCTTTGCCTCTGTGCATGCTCTCCAAAGCTTTTCTGACTTCTTCTATTATTACCGGTAGGGTGTCGTCGGGGTTACTGCTAGTTCTTATAGTATTAAGGTCGTGGTTGTCTCGGCTACTGTACAGATCTCTGTAAAACTCCTCCGCTATTTTAACTATCCTATCCATATTGGTAGTTATTTTGCCTTCTTTGTCCCTTAGTGCATACATCCGCCTTTTGCCTATCCCAAGTTTCCTCTTCACTGCTTTGACGCTTCCTCCGTTTTTCAGAGCGCGCTCAATTCTCTCCATGTTATACCTTCTTACATCGCATACTGTACGTCTATTAATCAACTTCGAAAGCTCTGCCAGTTCTATTTTGTCTGTTGTACTTGACACTTTCATGATTTGACGCTTCTTAATTAGGTTCTTCGTTTCCTGGGAAAGCTTGCCGGTGTCCAGTCTAGCTACCCTGCCTCCAACTTCCACTGCACACTCCGTGATGATACTCGTCAGATTATCATTCATTGTATCTACGCTAAGGTTGGTTTCCTCGCTAAGAGCAGAGTACCTGTTCTGCAGTGACACTCTGAATTCCTGTACTTTCCCTCTCAGTGCTAGCTCATTGATTAGCTTCTTGCGTATCAGTTTCTGTCGTTCCTTCTTCAAGTCTAGGCGGATTCGAGCCCGTACCATTCTATGGTCACTGCATCTTACCTTGCTAACCACTTCCACATCCTGCACGACTCCTGGGTGTGCAATCATTATAAAGTCTATTTCGTTCTTATTTACGCCATTGGGGCTCCTCCATGTCCACTTGCGGTTTTCTCGTTTTCGGTAGAAGGTATTCAAAATACGCAGATTATTGCGTTCTGCGAATTCTACTAGTAGCTCTCCTCTGGCGTTTCTAGTGCCGATGCCATAATCTCCTACTGCCTGGTCTCCAGCCTGCTTCTTCCCTACCTTTGCATTAAAGTCGCCCATTACTATAGTATACTGTGTTTTCACCTTACTCATTGCCGATTCCACGTCTTCATAGAAGCTTTCAACTGAAGCGTCATCATGGCTGGATGTAGGCGCGTAAGCCTGTATTACCTTCATTTTGTATCTTTTATTCAGTTTAATTACAATGCCTACCACCCTTTCGTTAATGCTATAGTAATTCTCTATGTTGCCAGCTATGTTTCTGTGAATTAGGAACCCTACTCCCAGTTCTCTTCTGTCTGCCAAGCCCCGATAGCAAATAACGTGCCCATTCTGTAGCACAGTATAGGCCTCATCTGTCCTCCTAACCTAACTCTGCCCTATTATATCCCATTTAATGCCTTCTAGCTCCTCGAATAATACAGCTAGACTTCCCTCACTAGATAACGTTCTCACGTTGAACGTTGCTAAGTTCAAGTTCCAATGGTGGCCTGTCCGTATCCAGAGATTCCTAGCACCCTCTGCTGCTTTGCAGATCTGACCGCCGCCATGGTCAGTTGCTCCGCAACTGGTGGGGACTGAGGGCCGTGAGTTAATTGACGAATGCCTACGGGAGGGGGTGGCCAGATACTGCACCAGGGTGGCCAATCCTTCTCTGGTGAGATCATCGGTGCGTACCGGCTTTAAGCCGGTACGATTAGACAGTAGTGGGAATGCTCCATGCATGTCTTCCTTATTGTTGTTCAGCAGCGTTGGCGGCCACCCACCACGGAGCCCAACGAGGAGACGCTACAAGTTAACAAATCCTGAAACCTGCAGACGCCAGCCGTACAACGCCACTATAACCCAATGCGCCTAGACCAAGGTAGGCTATTTGCACAGGGTTAACCCTAGCCGCCAGGAACTTTGGAAGTAAACGGAAGAGAGTAGAAGACGGGACAGATAAATAGTAAGAGATAAAGACGAAGATGTAGGGAGAGGGAGATAGGAAAAGGCGACTGCCGATTCCCCTGGGTGGGTCAGCTCAGGGGTGCCGTCTACGTGAAGCCGGGGCCAAAGTGGTGTGTTGCCTCTGCCGGGGGGCCTTAACGGTCCAATCACCCAGCGTCGGCTCAACCCCCAGGATCCCCTTTTCCTCGGACACGGCAAAGCCACGCACGGCTAGGCGTGGGAGGGAGTCGAAACTCCGCCGTTAGCTCGGGTTCGTGGTGTCGTTCGTGGCAGGGGTGCCTGCGCAAGTAGGCGTGAGAAAAGGTACGTTTCAATATTACTTCAGAGCATGGGTTCTCAAAGTTGCGTGTAAGCAGGCGTCCAGGGAAGGACATTTCGATGTTCCGCAAACGGCCAGAACGTGTGCACAAGCTCCGATTTTCGGCTCCAGAAGCAACTTATTCACTTACTTGGACAAGCAAATTTGCATTGCATTTTGAACCTGACGAAGTCATCGCAAGCTGCATCCACGTATGAGATTACTGCGGGTAGCGAGAGAACCACGTGGTAGCAGCACTTGCGGCTCGTCTTCTAGAGTGCGCCAGAAAGATTGCACGATTTACGGACCCATGGTGACAGAACGCGCGGAGTGCTAGTAATTCATGCTCGTGAGCATTCTAACTCAGACGGCATTAACGGCCACGTGGTCGCTCATGTAGGGAGCCTTCATGTGCGCACCCCCTCCAACAGAGACGGAGGTGGCGCGCACGTGAAGGCTCCCTACTCCTGGCACATCGGTGATCCCGTGGTGCAGTATTCATTCACAGTGACCGGTCACCGATCTTTGTCAATGCTGTAATTAGACCGCACAGACGCGTTGGCTCCAATTCTTATTTGCTGTACGCTCTTTCCTGTCTCTCTTCTCTCTTTGATGCAAAGCAGCTTTTGCTCGGGGCTGTGTCCGTCCCTCGGCGACCGTCCGCTCCCCCACTGCGCATGCGCAAACTCACCCCCTCTCCTCGCGTGAGCACGAGGAGGTGGGAGGATTTGTCAGAGCGCTGCCTCCGCTTCATTTCTCTTCTCCCGTTTATTCCTCCGCCACAGTTGTGCGCTCATATATAATGCTGCGCGTTGCTCTCTCTTATCAGCGCCGGGTGTTCACCGTGCTGTGCACACACGTAGTAATACACACAAATGTGAAGGGGGTTACATAACCCGTACACAGCATACACACAGCTCCACAAAATAAGCATACTTCGAAACGTACAAATCCAAAGAGCAAATGGAAACACTAACGAACACCAGCGTTGCTTCGCATCCCCGCATGGTTCCCTTTAGTGGGAGAGGGTGTCAATTTTGGTTTACATCTGCTTGCGCAGCAAGTCCACTCGTTGAGCATTTGACGCGTCACTTAATGGCGGTTGCGATTCCTCAAGGCCAGAAAGTTTGAAAACCCCTGTTTTAAAGTAATGGTAGTGATCACCGTTTTGAGGTCGCTGTAGTGAAACACGTTATTATTTCCGCGACCATTTTCAACAAGACGGTTCTTTTCGTCAAGAGGCTTTTTCAACAAGCGTATTTTTTTCGTCAACCATTGTATTCCCACTATTGATCTGATCCATTTAACATGCGTGGTCTACCGATGGCAGTATGAGAACTGACCAAATAAGTTGCTACACTCATCTCTCCTGTATATGTGAAAGCGTGAAACATTCGCGAGTAGGAGGAAGGGCCGTCTAAATTCACTCGTGCGACGTGAAGCCGCCGCAACCTGTTCTTTGGAGCGAACGCGTGGAAGGGTTTGTTCCTATTGATCACGAGCTCGTTATAACCAACGTGCAGTTTTGATGCTTTTTTGCAGTAGTGTTTATTGAAACGAATACTATGCACCATCCGGTAAGCCTGATAGGGAAGAAAGATATCCCGTCTGCCTGCAAATATTTTAAACAGAATCTAGTCGACTGAGAGGTAGAAGTTTACTTGTGGCATTGCAGTTCTGCACGAGTCCAGAGCGAACGCTTTCGTCGTCAAGTCTGTCAACCTCGCCGAATGCTCTTCCACAGGTTTCAAGAGTGCAATAGCACCCGCACGTGTTGCTTCCCAAGAAACTTCCAGTCACTTCAATCATCACTCTCTAACACCGAGCAGAAATCGTGTTTTTTTTAGTTGTGCTAAAGTAAGGAAGAACTCTTTTTCCGCTTCCGATTGGAAGGGCGCTTCAAGTTGAAGATCATCTTTTACAATGCTTTCTCTAGCTGAAAGAAACTGTACTTGATTTATTTGGCCAGTCAGAGTGACAAAACTGCTGAAAAAGAGCGGGCTCCTCTCTAAGGGTTTCGTTTTACCGCCTTTGGTAATGGTTGGCCGGCAAGCGAAACCGGAAGCCACACAAGACATATGTTTGTAAACACGGGAAGCGCAAGTCACTACAGCACGAGCGCCCACATGTTGACGGCTTATGGCCCTGGCTTTTTTTTTTGTTGTTGTTGTTTTATCCGCAGAGGTGAAACCGCTCCGGAGTAGAGGTGTACAGCTTGGTCGTAAGACTAACGCAACAGCTGAAGTGGAACGAAACTCGTGGAAGTGCGTGGTCAGCCGTTGCTGCTGAAAAAGCAGCCTCAGCAAAGGCTCGACGGCTGTGACGCCAGAGTCTAGAGGTGTGCGTCCATGAAGTAGAAACGCTTGCTTCAATCTATAGAAAAATCAAAACACCTGAAAACCTCAGAATTCGCATCAGACATTATCGTATTGTCCGCAATTTTTTTATTTCTTTCTTTCAGAGCAAGACAGCTCTACAGAAGCCTAGGGTGTTCCGTTAAAACTCTGCTTGCACAAAGCCTTGCAACTTTGACGAGTGCCACCAAGCACTGAGGCTGTTTTCCATACGCAGTTTCGAGCGTCATACATTTGATGAGAAGCAGCTCTCAAGATCTCTCATGCATTCGATTAACACGACTCTATTCGGTTTGATTTGGCTCCTCTAAAATATGGCGTATACCCACTCTGGAGACTGGCCAAGAAAGCGCAGCGATTGTTTTATGATCACTCCAACAATGATCACTCCATGAGCTCATTGGCCGCTCAGCCCCTGGCCCCGATGGCATCACCAACAAGCTCCTACGCAACCTGGACCATTCTTCCGTCACTTAGCTCACTGACACTATCAACGAGATATGGAAAAAGGGTGAGATACCCGATGCTTGGAAACTAGCTCACGCGGTTCTCATACCCAAACCAGGAAAGGCGCCGAGCCTAGATAACCTACGCCCCATATCTCTCACGTCGTGCGTGGGCAAAGTGGCTGAGCACGTCGTCCTCAACAGGGTCTGTCGATACCTCGAAGATAACGACTGCATCCCGCACCACATGATTGGCTTCCGACCAGGGTTATCCACTCAAGACACCATGTTACTCCTAAAGCATCAAATTCTAGATGGCGGAAACACTCGGGACACTCGTGCAATACTCGGTCTCGATTTAGGAAAAGCCTTCGATACAATAACGCACTCGTCAATCTTGAAAGCGATCGCAGCCCTCGGCCTAGGTCATCGATTTTACTACTTTATCCGCTCTTTTCTCACTCGACGCAGAGCCGCCCTCCGCGTAGGAGACCTAGTGTCGGAATAAGTGGAGCTCGGACAGTGGGGCACTCCTCAGGGATCCGTCCTCTCACCCACACTCTTCAACCTCGTGATGATCGGGCTTTCCGAACGACTTTAAAAAATAGACGGGCTAAATCACACAATCTATGCAGATGATGTAACCATATGGTGCTCCACAGGGTCGGATGGCTTCATTGAGTCCGAGCTGCAAGAGGCTATCGACACCACCGAGTCTTACCTCGACCACACCAGTCTCAGGTGCTCACCTGTGATGTCGGAGCTGTTGATATATTTGCCTAAACGCCGGGGTTCCAAGCCCAAAGGGTGGAAACCTCCGGCGGAACGCCATATCACCCTCCACACCAGAGATGGTCGTACTATACCCAGGGTAGACACCATCAAGGTCCTCAGCATGATCATCGGGTCCCGCGGAACCAACACCCAAACAGTACACAAGCTCAGGACTAAGACTGAGAATGCCATACGACTCGTACGTAGAGTAGCCAACAGGCACCATGGCCTCAAAGAAGACAACCTGCTGCGTCTTGTACACGCGTTTGTTTTGTGCCATTTTACCTACGTTGCCGCTATACACAAGTGGCTACGTGCTGAGCGCGATCAACTCAATGCGCTTATTCGCAAGGTGGTCAAACGAGCCCTTGGCTTCCCTATCACCACTCAACTCCTCCTCGAGCTTGGCGTACATAACGCGCTAGAAGAGATCGCCGAAGCTCAGGAACGTGTGCAATTGCCCCGACTCACTACCACCAAGGCGGGCCGCCATATTCTGCGCGAGCTCGGCTTCTTCTCCTCGAGGGCCAGGGACCCCCCAGAGTTGACTCTAATTCCCCGTGAAATCCGCGACCTTATCACGATCGCTCCTATACCACGAAATGTACACCCCGAATACAACAGAGGCAGGCGCCTTGCGCGGGCGACCGCCATTCTCAAGCTCATAGACATGGAAGCGGACAACGTATCGTTCTTGGACGCCGCTGCCTATCGCAACAACCAAGCCTTCGCCGCGGTCGCGGTATCATCCGTCCAGCAGACTCTTAACTCAGCCACAATCCTCACCCGAAAACCCGAAGTAGCGGAGCAAGTAGCTATAGCTATAGCTATGCTCGACAGCAAACGGGAATTCATCTACAGCGACTCCAGGCCAGCCATCAAAGCCTTCGAACGCGGAGTCATCTCCGACCAGGCGTTACGTGTCCTGCGCAATGCGGACCCGAGTGCCCTGAAGCACCACACTGTCATCTGGTTCCCCGCCCATCTCGGCCAGGTGCCGGGTGCCCTATCCAACCTCAACGAGATCGCCCATGATGCAGCGCGCACTTACCGACCGCACTGCCACAGGGCAACTTCATCTTGCTGGGTTGGATACCAATCGGGATGCACCAATTACGTACAATGAAATTACAAAGCACATTTACTTGGAACGCCGCATTTTTCCACCCCCACATCCAAAACTTAACCGACCACAGGCATTATCCCTACGCCTATTACAGACACACAAGTACCCAAACCTTGCCACGCTTCACGTTTATTATCCCGATGCATACCCCAGCGACACATGCCCATCATGTGAACACACAGTGACACTCGAACACATGCTCTGGGAGTGTAGAACAACTCCTCCCGACTCTACCTCAAGCAAGTGGGAGAGGTCCTTCAGGAGCTCACTTCTCGCCGACCAGCAATGGGCCGTCCAGCAGGCCCATGAAGCGGCCGCCAGGTACTCCCTGTCGGTCCCTACGTGGGAGACGCCCGCTACGCGCTAAGCGCGTCCTGCAGGACTGAAATAAAGTTTTTTTCATTCATTCATTCATTCATTCATTCACTCCAACAATGCTTAAGAATGGCTCAATGTTTTTATTTTGCTTTTCTAAGATATATGGCACGTACCCACTTTGGATTATTGCCGAGAATGTGACGTATGGACTTTTTAAAAGTTATTTTAGGAACTGTAGGTGATTAAAAATAAATAAATAAAAAGACAATAAAGTGAACGCCTCCTTTTTCTGCTCAGTCGATCCACTGATCCTGCCCCGCCATCATTTAAAAGCTTTCAGCATTTAATCTGGTTTATCCGGTTTTGCACTGCTCAAAGATTAGGTTCCCGTCGCCTGTTTTTATATTGCATTGGTGAACGGACCCCCTTGGACCAACTACATTATCATGGATGGCACCATTGTGTGACGTCATGCCACCTGACGCCATAAATTGCAATTTCTGACGTTATCGTGACGTCATAAGGTGACTTCACTGGCATCGCTAGTCCCCAATGCCTCGGCATGCTGACGCCGATGGTCAAATTAGGCATTTTATGAGACATTTCATGCTTTCAGTTTAATATGAAAGTCAATGACGGTGGGCCTAAATTATGGCCATCTGCAAATGAAAGCCGCGTGTGTTTGATACCTAAACGTGACGAGTAACATCATCACAACGTTTCCTCAAACAATGTCCGAATATTTGCCAAAACCACTCATTATTGAAGGCATGCTATATTCTTAAACGAGTGGCCTTACATCGTGTTCGCACTTGCCTACTTTCTACTAGCTGAACGGACACTCAAAACAGCCAAAGGTACAAATTGCAAATCATCCCACTCACCACGGTGGCATAGTGCTTAAGGGGCTCAATAGCTGACTGGAAAGTCACGGGTTTGAATCCCAATCCCACAGCAGCTGGGATTTCTATGGAGGTGAAATAATTGAGACCCATGTACTTAGATATTCGCCGCACGTTAAACAACTCGAGGTGGTAGAAATTTTTGGAGCCATCACAACGGTGCCCCTCTTAATGAAACCTGGGTATTTGGACACTAAATTCACACAATTTTTATTGTGAATTTGCTTATTGTGTTTTGTATTTCTGGCCAGTTTGCGTGTTTGTCATCTAGGAGATGCTTTCCGTTGAACCAACTGGGCACAAAACGCGCTATTGATTGATTGATGTGGGGGGTTCAACGTCACAAAACCTTCATATGATTATAAGAGACGCCGTAGTGGAGGGCTCCGGAAATTTCAACCACCTGGGGT